>JAIFZK010000211.1:182500-192500 GCA_027481765.1 Tenualosa thibaudeaui
GATGGAGAAAGTGCATAGAGAAATATGGAGGAAGAGCGAGAAGAATAAAGAGAGAGACAGAGAAGGAAAGGGGGATGGAGGGTAAGTGTGTATGAGCAGTATGGAAAGACAGAAAGAAAAGAGGTGGATAAGGATAGATAGAGAGAGGGGCAGTAGAAGAACGATAGAGGAGAAGAGAGAGGGAGAAAGTACCATAATATTTTAGCCGAACGATCCCTTGTATGATTAAACGTCAGAGATATTTATGCCTCTACACAAGTGGATATTTATGGCCTGGCTGCCTTTCATCATATCCGGGCCTGTGTTTGTGGCCCGGTGGATGAATGGGCTTAAATCAGCACCCGTACACTGCTGTCATCCATCCCACAGACCCGCCTGTGTGTGTGTGCGTTTGCTTGTGTGCGCGTGTGTGTGTATGTGTGTATATGCAAGTGTGTGTGTGTGTGTATGTCTGTGAGAGAGAGATAGAGTGTGTGTGTGTGTGTGTGTGTGCGTGCACACGTGTGTGTGTATGTGTGCGCGTCTGTGTATGTGTGTATATGCACGTGTGTGTGTGTGTGTGTTTGTGTGTGTGTAAGTATGTGTGTGAGAGAGAGGGAGTGTGTGTGTGTGTGTGTGTGTGTGTGTGTTTCTATGTGAGCTGCTGCTGTGCACACTCAGGTAGAATCCACTGATCTGTTCATCCGCTTCATATCATGGCTGCACTCATGGAGGATGGTGCATCGTAGTACTCGCATTGCAGTGCAGTGCAGTGCAGTCAGAGCATCTTCACACGTCTGCTCTCTCTCTCCCACTCTCTCTCCCACTCTCTCTCTCTTTCTCTGTCTTATTCTCCTGCCCCCTCTCTCTTGCTCTGTTTCTCTCTCTCTCTCTCTCTCTCTCTATATATATATATATATATATATATATGTATATTCCTCTCTTTCTCTCGCTCTCTCTTTCCCTCTGTGACTCACAGTGGTTGTGAATGGGAGAAACAAGGAAGCAACAGCTCACTGCTGCTTTGGCACATAAATGCTCTTCCTTGCGAGTTCATGCACACTCAGGCACCATGAAGTCATGCATAGCATCACACTGTGCAAACGTTAGGCATGACCTAAATGCACTGCAGATCTTATACAGTAGACTGCAGACTACAGACTGACAGACAGACGGATGAATGGGTGGGCAGGCAGTCCTGACCTTAAAAGGTTTACAGTAATGGGCAATTGTCATCTGTTTCTCAGTAGAAAACAAAACTATAATTCTCTGTAATGAATTCTGTATTTTTCAGCAACAGATTTAAGAGTTAAACCCGTCTCTCTTAAGCACCCCTGAATTCTCAGCTCAAAGACACCATGTTGTTTTCCTCTGATGTTCATCTTGTCTTGCTGATGTTTATTAAGTATCTGGCTCTCTCTCTGTGTGTGTGTGTGTGTGTGTGTGTAGACTGGCCATCCCCTCATTCTTGACCTGGCAAGAGAGATTGTGGATCACTGGCTGGCTTTTAAAGTCTTGTGTGTGTGTGTGTGTGTGTGTGTGTGTGTGTAAGTGCGCGCGCGTGTGTGTGTGTGCGTATGTGTGTGTGGCTATTCTTGAAGACATCCTGTTCACATCCAAAGCCCAGGATTCCGGGGTCTGACACAGAATTGCAATCAGACCCGGCTGGCAGGACCTGAGATGGGCCTCAGCGTTGCCACGGAGACCGCCCTCCAGGGGCCACCGTGGGCTAGAGACAGAGAGAGAGTGTGCTTGTGTGTGTGTGTGTGTGTGTGTGTGTGTGTGTGTGTGAGAAAGACAGAGAGGGTGTGTGTGTGTGAGAGAGAGAGTTTAGGTGTGTCTGTAAGAAAGAGAGTGTTAGAGAGATAAACTGACAGAGATTACTGGCGGAGAGAGGGATTGAGAAGAAAGAGTGGAGAACCAGGAAGAACAGATGAGAGGAGGGATTACTGAAAGGAGGAGAGGAGAGAAATAGAGATCAGTAGCTGTGGTAACTAATGCCCCGTGACAGACACAGTTGATTGGACGCAGAAAGAAAGAGAGAGCAAGAGAAAGAAAGAGTGTGTGACAGAGAGAAAGAGAGAGAGTGTGTGTGTGTATTTCTTAGCAAAGACGAACAACGTGTTTTACAGAGTCATTAGAGTCATTCGAAATTTAGATTTTCCATCAGCCAAACACACATAGCACACTGCCCTTCACACATACACACACACACACACATATATATATATAGAACACGCATGCAGACTGCCCTTCACACACACACTTCATTCAGAATCATTCTCTCTCTGTGACTTATGGTTTGTGCTGAGAGCAACAGAACAAAAACAAACAGTAATATTGATGAAAATGAAGATAATATTACAAAACGATATAAATGTATTGTGTATATTTATCAAACAGTAAAAGGATTTTATATATATATATATAATTGCATATATAATATATATAATTGCAAAAAGATGAAGTTGGATTGATGGTTAAATGAAGGTAATAAATCAGATTTTTTAGTTCTGCTTATTTACACAATCATCTAATTGTGTGTACATGTGTTTATGAGAGGGGATTTGCAAGCATTTTCAGGAGAGATGGTGAATGTTGTGAGAATGTTTGTGATAACAGCCCTTAGGGCAGTAGGCCCTTTGTGCGTGTCTGTGTGTGTATGTGTGCGCTTGTGTGTGTGAGTGAGTGTGTGTGTGTCTGTGTGTGTGCGCTTGTGTGTGTGTGTGTCTGTGTATGTGTGTGTGTGTGTGTGTGTGTGAGTGTGTGTGTGTATGTGTGTGTGTGTGTGTGTGAGTGTGTATGTGTGTGTGTGTGTGTGTGTGTGTGTGTGTGAGGATGTATGTGTGTGTGTGTGTGAGTATGTGTGTGTGCGTGTGTGTGTGTGTGCGTGTGTGTGTACTTGTGTTCCTCTAGAAGCACTCCCCTGTCTGTCAAACCCAATTAGGGTTGTTATTTTCAGCCTCTGCTATCTGAGGAGTTCGGAGATTTTGTCCCAACAACACTGAAATGTCAGCATTCATCTGTGCCAACCTCTCGGGTTCATTAAAGGATAGAGAACAGTGGAGGAGACTGTCTCTGTTGTACTCTATTTATATCACACTCGTTTATTTCTCATCCCTCGTTCCTACATATCTATCCCAGTTCAGTTAAGTTCAATTCATTTCAATTGAATTCAATTCAGATCAGCTCAGTTCAATTCAGTTTAATTCAATTTATTGGAGTTTAGTGTCAATGCATTATGCCTTAGTTTTTAAATTGGTTTTAATCAGACTTTAGGCATTTTCCCATCATTGAAATTAAGGCATGCTGTGTCGCCTGTTTAGTGTTGATAAGCACAGAAGTGTCATCTCGTTGATGAGCCCAAGAGGATGGATGGGGAGACAGCACAGGACAAACACAAAAGGAAACTCTACTGTCAGTGTCTGATGTCCTCCAGTGGTTCCACACTCTGGACTAAACAGCCGAAGGTCTGATTTCTCTGTGAGAGATTTCTCTTCTAGAAGGCTTTGTGATGCTCGGAGATCACACAGACCAGCCGTATATGGTTTCAACAGTGGAAGTACACTACAGGCATCTCCCTGTGGCGGATTTCTGCTTAATTGGCCCTGTAGGCTGAATAAATCAAGGTTCCCTCAAAGATCTTGGGGCTTCTCTCGACTGTCACATCTGAACGCATGAGTCAGTTTGATTTGTGATCTTAAGCTTCTTTCGACTTGAGTCGCATCTCCTTTCCCCGTTCCTGGATTTCAGTTTTGCATTTCAGTCACCACCGTGTTACTCTTTCACTCAGTCCTGCATCTCAGCAGCCTGTCCTGGATCACAGACAGCACAGGGTCTCTCATTGTCTGTTTTTAAGTCATATTTTGGGGTTTGGGAATGAGACCCAAACCCTGATCAGAATCAGATCAGGGCCGTGTTACGTTATGTACTGTATTTGGGCCAGATCCGGGACGGATCCACATATTCGGTAATCTTCGGTGATCTTCAGCATTGTATGAGGAGCAGCACACCCAATTACAGTGGCTTTGTTTTTATTTGTTTCTATTGTTTAACATGCAACCATGTGGTTCAACAACAAGACCAACAACAGTAACAATCTCTGCCCTACATTTACCTATTTACATTTATTTTATATTAGATGCATTCATTACAATGCGCTTTGCTGTATTGAACATGTAAACATTTTGTGCAGTAGCCCTGGGCTTATACATATAGTAGTAGCTGAGGGTCACCAGAGGTATGAGCTGTGCAGGCAGGGCCAGCAGGCAGTGGTTGATCCCAAGTGAAGTCTCCAGTACACAGCCCTGATCCAAACTGAAGTCTGTGCACCCAGTACCTGCCTGGCTGCCTGCCTGCCTGCCTCCCACTCACCACTAACTGGGTCAGGCGGGCATGGTCTCCCTCTAACCAGGTCACTGAGTTTGTGTCCTGGCCGGCCCGCTGCGTCTCTCACAGTCTTTCACACACATACAGTACATACACATATCCTCATACGCACACACACACACACACACACACTGACATACAGTACATACATGTACATACATGTACACACATACATTTCACCTCACCTCACCTGGGGTTCGGGGACAAATCAATGTTGTGTTGTCTGTGCCGACTCATGACGATGCTTCTGTCACAGTCTCACACACACACAAACACACACACACACACACTTTTCACCTCACACACTTTTCATCCTTCTCTCACACACCCACACACTGACTCACACACACACCCCTCATCCCCTCTCACTTGGGGCTCAGGGCTGTGACTGATCTGTGTTGTCAACAGCTGTCTCATCCCCTGTGACACACAGTCTTGTGTTGCCATCTGTCTGTCAGTGCCCTCACAGTCAACAGTCATACACAGTTTGCTATGACAGTCACCCCTCTCTCTCTCTCTCTCTCTCTCTCTCTGGGCTGCCACATACAAACCTCCATCTCACTGTCTCTGTGTTTTGCTTTTATTTACATTAGGTGTTGTGTATGTGGTCTGAACACACACACATTCAATCATAGGACTGCTACAATAACACACCAACAAAAAACTCTTTTTAACTTTTTTAACTGGCTTTTAGTTGCTCTCTTGGCTGTTGAGTGCATTCACTGAACACTGTTACATTTCATGTCCATCCTTACATTACTCAGTATTATCAGTTTGCACCAATACAGACTAATAGAATGAAAATATAGTGCCTCCTACATAATATTAACTTAGCATGTATATTTTCACATTTGTTTATTTTGAAAAACACTTATACCTCCTTGCCCACTTCCCTAAATACCCTCTACTTGACTTTCTGTTATGGTTTTAAAGGTGTTTTTTGGTCCTCTAGTATTTCAGAGGGTTTAAGAAAAGAAGAGTTGTTTTCAGAAAGATGTTGTTGCTATTTTGTGTAATGCTAGACTCAGAAGTTGGTCAGGTTCTATTGGCTGGCTGTTGTATGGGCTCCAGCTGGTCTGGCATTCAGTACTGAACCTGGACCCGTCCCAGAGTTCTTTGCTTTCTTTTAGAGCTTTGTGTCATACTGATCCTGTATTCTCCTTCTCTTTCTCTTCTTCTCTCTCTATCCCTTTCTCTCTTTTCATCTCCCTCTCTCTGTTTCTATCACTTTCTCAGAAGTCTCGCCAGTGCTGGCAGGCTTCCTAGGTGCCGGGGTGCTGGTCGTCTCGGTGACAGTTGCCGTGTTCCTGTGGACCTGCTGCCAGCGTCGCTACCGGCAATTGACGGGGGCCTACAAGCTGAACAGCGGACCCTACGACCCCCCGGTCGACCCCCCCTACAAATTCATCCACATGCTTAAGGGCATTAGCATCTACCCAGAATCCCTCAGCGGTAGCAAGAAGATCGTTCGCGTGGGCCGCCGTCACGGCAACGGCGGGCCCTCGTCTTCGTCCTCCTCTGCCTCCTCGTCCGCGACGTCGTCGCTGACATCATCACTACGCGACTGGCGCTACGGTTTTGGCAGCAGTGGCAGCGAATGCAACAGCAGCCGTGGCCGTGGAAATGTGATGGTGGATGCCGACCCTGAGGGCGGCTTCCTGGGTGGTGGAGCGCACCTGCAGATGAACCCACTGGTGCCCCCTTGTGGCGTGCCAAGGCTGGAGCGGGCACTGCCCATCCGTGCTGACTACTGCTGTCTGGAGAGCTCGGGCAGCAGTGGCAGTGGTATCGGTGGTAGCGAGCCGGCCAGCAAGATGGGCTCACCCCACTGCTCGGCCGCCCAGGTAGATCTGGGCACTCTCAGTCTGGCCGTGGACTATAACTTCCCCAAGAAGGCGTTGGTGGTGACCATCATGAGCGCACAGGGCCTGCCGGCGGTGGACGAGCAGGCGGGCAGCTCGGACCCCTACGTGAAGATGACCATCCTTCCGGAGAAGAAGCACCGCGTCAAGACCCGTGTGCTGAGGAAGACCCTGGAGCCTGTGTTTGACGAGACCTTCACCTTCTATGGCGTGCCCTACAGCACCCTACACGAGCTCACGCTGCACTTCCTGGTGCTCAGCTTTGACCGCTTTGCCCGCGATGACATCATCGGCGAGGCCGCCGTGCCATTGGCTGGCGTGGACCCCAGCACCGGACGTGTGCACATCAGCCAGCCAATCACCAAGAGGCATGTTCAGGTATGTGAAACACATTGCAGTGGTGAGACTGAATAAGTTGAATAAGTTGAATAAGTTTGTGAGTGTGTGTGCATGTGTGTGTGTATGTGTGCACACAAGCCAGAAGAGATCTGAGAGAGTGAGAAATGTGGTGTGGAATGAATATTTGAAGGGGGAACAAAGGACAGATCAAGGGAAAGAGATCAAGAAGAAACAAATGCTTGTGAAGAGCAATAATAAAAGAGGAAAAGAAAGTGGGAAAATTTATAAAAATAAAAAGAGAAAAAGCATCAGCAAAAGCTGAACAAAAGTACAGAGGTCTCAAGAGCAAAAGGGGCGCTGAAGTAAACACAAATAGGCAGCAGTCAGGATTCCATCATTTTTATGTGTTGTATTTCTGTATTATATTATATGACTGATTTGGTACTTTCATTACATTACATTTACATTTAGGCATTTAGCAGACGCTTTTATCCAAAGCAACTTACAAAAGAGGATAACATTCAAGCACATTCAAGCACTTTCAGCACTTAGACCTAGATCTTAGAGAGAGAGAGAGAGAGAGAGAGAGAGAGAGAGGTGGGGCAGGGGTTGTAGAAAGAGATCAAGAGAAAGGGAGAGAGAGAAGGGAGAAAGAGAGAAAGACAAAGAGGGGTTAGAGAGAGAGAGAAAAACTAAGAGACAGAGATGTAGGGAATGATGGGAAAGAAATAAAGAGAAGGAGAGAGTGTATGGATGTAATGTGAGGATGATAACAGTCTTGCTAACCATTGGGCCACTCTCACTGGACCATAACAAGGGAGGGATGTCTTTTGTTTTAATTATTCATGAGGTGGTACATGAATAATGTATGAGGCTACAGCAGGAAGTTGATGTGATCTCTAATATTGGGTCTTAGCAGAGTGTATGTTTACACTGATGAATATTCTCACTGTGCTTCTGCACTAGCATTTGCATGGCTACTTTGATGCAAATACTGCAGATACTTTTACATACATTTGTGTATGTATGTATGTGTGTGTGTGTGTGTGTGTGTGTGTGTGAAAGAGAGAGAGAGTGTCTATGTGTGTGTGTGTGTGTTGTAATCCCCCATAACTCACTGTTATCTGAAAGAGCAGAGACATTCACACCGTTTAATAACACAAGCAGAGTCGACAGATGGTGTGTGTGTGTGCGTATGTGTGTGTGTGTGTGTGTGTGTGTGTGTGTGTGTGTGTGTGTGTGTGTGTGTGTGTGTGTGTGTGTGTGTGTGTGTGTGTGTGTGTGTGTGTGTGTGTGTGTGTGTGTGTGTGTGTGTGTGTGTGTGTGTGTGTGTGTGTGTGTGTGTGTGTGTGTGTGTGTGTGTGTGTGTGTGTGTGTGTGTGTGTGTGTGTGTGTGTGTGTGTGTGTGTGTGTGTGTGTGTGTGTGTGTGTGTGTGTGTGTGTGTGTGTGTGTGTGTGTGTGTGTGTGTGTGTGTGTGTGTGTGTGTGTGTGTGTGTGTGTGTGTGTGTGTGTGTGTGTGTGTGTGTGTGTGTGTGTGTGTGTGTGTGTGCGTCTGTGTGTGTGTGTGTGTGTGTGTGTGTGTGTGTGTGTGTGTGTGTGTGTGTGTGTGTGTGTGTGTGTGTGTGTGTGTGTGTGTGTGTGTGTGTGAGACAGAGGGCTAGGAGTGAGAGCGAATGAGTACAGAGGCCTGCGGTGTGATAACAGTAGGGAGTGAGTGAGGTGTGTCAAGATAAATCCTGACAAAAGAAACAAATACAGCCAAACAAAACAACACAACACAACACAAAACAAGGCAAAACAAAACTGCACAAGACTCTCAGCTTTGGCAGTGTGAGGAACAAGGAGTCCCTCTTCCTCCTGTGCTCAGTCCAGAGGCCCAGTGATGATGATGGCTCTGTCCACCACTGAACAGCCAATAGAGGCAGGATAACAGGCAGAATTGTCCGGCAGATTCTCTCCGCCCCAGTTATGGGCCAGTTGCGGGCCACCATGGACCAGACCACTTCTGGAGTTGAAGATGTCACATGAGGACTGCAGACATGACCATCAAAGAGGAGAAGAGATGAGAAAAGAGAAGAGGGTTGAAGAGAAAAGGTAGAAGAGGAGAGATGAGGAGAGAAAAGAGAAGAGAGGAGAGGAAATGAGAAAAGAGAAAAGGGTTGAAGAAAGAAGAAAAGAGAAGAGGGTAGAAGAGGAGAGAGAGGAAAAGAGAGGAGGGGAGAAGAGAAAGGAGAAGAGAAAAAAACATAAGAGAAGGGTGGAAGAGAAGAGAGAGGAGAAGAGAACAATAGCATTCAGCAGAAATGCAACACACTTACAACATCCCATAATCTCTGATGATGGTGGATCCATCGGCTTTTTAGTCCAGACAGAAACCCAACACACTTTATAGCCCATAACCTCTGCTGGGAGGGTCCATTGGCCTTTAAGCACGGACAGTAAATTACGCAGACATTATCTCTTTAACTCTACCCTCCTCTCTCCCTCCCTCTTCTCCTTTCTTTCCTTCACCTGTTCTCTTTCTCTCTGTGAATGGCTTAAATTTAATCTATCTCTATCTCGGCGGGCTTGGAAGCGTGGTGGAATCGATCCCACTTCGGAGAAAAGGAGGAGCAAGGAAGCTGAGATGAGAACGAGAGTGAGGGAGAGAGAGAGAGAGAAAGAAAAAGAAAAGGAGAGAGAGAGAGAGCTGGGATGAGAAAGGAAAGGGCTCAGTGGAAGCACTCAGTGCTCCAAACCTGAGAGAGAGAGAGAGAGAGATAGCACCTGTCCAGAGATAGAAAGAGCAAGAGAGGAAGAAAGAGAGAAGACTAGCTTCAAGACAGAGAGAGAAAGAGCATAAAGAGAGAGTGAGAGAGACAAAGAGGAAAGACAGAGGGATAAGAGAGCACCTGAAAAGGAGAGAACACCCAGAGACCTAGAGAGGGAAAGCCCAAAAGAAAGAATAGAGTAGGAGAAAGAAAGAGAGCAAGAGAGAGAGAGAGAAAGAGAGGCACTTGAAGACAAACACTAATACTCCAACCACTCACATTAGTGTGGAGAACAATAGGAAGACGAGAGAAGGGCGGAGAGGGAGGAGGGTGGAGGAGACTAAATGGATTAGAGAATGATGGAGAAAGGAGCCTAGTCTATACACTCTACTCAGGAGATCAGGATAGGAGACACTCAGAAAGCAGTGGAAGAAAAGCCAGGGAGAAAGCCACTTGAACCGGAGCCATCACATCTATGTAGAATAACAAAGTGCTGTTTGTTTGCTGTGAATCAAACACTAATGATGCTCTGCCCCATTCTATGTAGAATAACAAAGTGCTGTTTGTTTCCTGTGAATCAAACACTAATAATGCTTTGCACCACTGCAGAGGAGGTGAGCAGAAGTGAGATGAGAGGTGAGGAGAGGAGAGGGGAGGGGGAAGAGAAAAGAGGGATGGAA
>JAIFZK010000211.1:197500-225000 GCA_027481765.1 Tenualosa thibaudeaui
AATTAATATATTCACTAATATATTCACTCATCATCATATCCATAGAATAGATATTCAGATTTGGGGGCTGTTCCAGATTGTTCCAGGGGTTCTCTGGTGTGTGTTACAGCTAACTGGATGCTATTGAGCTCCTCCTGTCTCAACAACAACTCTCACACACAGCTGGTCTGAAATCATGCTTAGAAAGTTCAAATGAGGACAAAAAAAGGAAAACTCAAGTGTGAATTCACCCTTTAAGGTTCTGGAGGTTTTGGAGTTATAGAGAGCTTGTCAGGAGTTAAATTAATCAATAAGAGAAGAGGAGGAAGAGATTATATCTGAAATCGGTCAGAATGTCAAACCACTTTCCTCACTGACCTTAGTTCAGTTTTCAAATCTGTACTCTTAAAGTCAGGATAGAACGAACATGCCAACCCTTTATCAGTAAATATGAACAGAAAGGGGGTGAGTGTCTGCTTGTTGTTTTCCCAGCTAGCCCTAAATAACAAATTGTTGTATTCAAACTAGGGGGCGGTAGTGGTTAAGGAACCTGGCTAGTGTGCAAGTAGCCTGCAAAGTTGTGGGTTTGAATACCTGCTGCCACCGTTGTGCCCCTGAGCAAGGCACTTAACCCTAAGTTGCTGTAGGGGAGACTGGCCCGCTTTCGTAAGTCGCTTTCGATAAAAGCATCTGCTAAAAGCATAAATGTAAAACTGGAATGTCATCAAGTGTTAGAGACAAGGGGTTGACTTCATTCATCACAGAGAAGAGAAAAAGCAACATTTTTGTAACATGACGTTCTTCTAGCATTTCTTTCAGGGATTCTCAAAATCGTTCCTCTCTCCAGGATTCTGTGCTTGGAGAACACAGAAGCATGTTGAACAGATGTTTTTAAAAAGAGATCGAGAAAGAAGAGTACAGCAGCAATGAAAAACCAAAAAACTAAACTAAACTAAATTTAGCACCATAGGAAGGTTGAGGTTCTGTTCAAGTTCAACACGCTTTTTTGTTCTGCAAGCGGAAGATTAGACCTGGTAGATATGAGCTGGATTGTAGTATCTGTCCACACGCTGTGTTTATTCTAGTTACATATCACTCTTCTGCATAGTATGTGTGTGTGCGTGTGGGTGTCTGTGGGTGTGAAAGAGGGGGGGAAGGAAGTAGCCGCTGTGTTGTGAGCTCTGCATCTATCTGTGGTCATGTAGAGTGAAAGCTTAGCCTGAATATGTCTCTTGTATGTCTCTCTCTCTCTCTGTGGCTTACCGGGTTCCTCATAGTAATGAACTCACTCGGCTCCCCATTTGACTTTTACTAATCAACATCTTTGCATTTCTAGTAGCAACAGCCAAGAGTCCACACAAGTCCTCAAGGATGACTGAGGCTCCATCAGCTCATTTTGGTCTTTCTTGTACTAGTACAGACAGCACACACACACACACACACTCACTATTCACTATCACACACACATACATACATACATATATACAAACACAAATTTCCTAGGGGTGAAAACTGCACTCACTCACACACACATACACTGAGCCATCTGAATAGCTGGCCTGAAGCCTCGGTCATCATCAACATGTTAGTCAGTAGCCTGTGGTAGCATAAGCTCCAGTGAGCCTCGGCCCACTGTGAGTAGCTGTCTGTCACCACGGGCCGAGGGGCCAGGACTCGGCGCACAACGCTTAGCACCCCTCCTCTGGGACAGAGTGGAGGCAGCAGTGCCTGGTTTGTCAACATGGACAAAAAAATAAAACACACACACTCTTGTGTCTTTCTCTCTCTCTCACACACACACACTCTCTCTCTCACACACAGATAAAACAAATACACAGTATTCAGACAACTCACACACAGACAACACAAATACACAAATTCACACACTCAATGCACACATACACGCACTCAGACAACGCACACATGCACACAGATAGCAACTGACTCGATATCAGGTTCATTCAGGATTTGGTCCAACACATATCAGAAGCTGTCATGATGTGATCCCTTCATCGCTCAGCTGGTGAGTTAGAGCAGGTTGTTCTTGCAAATAAAATGAATAATAGAACAGGATAAGCCCCACTCACAACCAGAGGAGTCGGATTACCGACAAAAGGCGGAAAAAAGCATGTGAGAGAGAGAGCTTTGAGACTTGGTAACATGTGTGGCGGCTGCCATTTTGTATAGACTCTGTTCTTTTCGAACACAAAACTTAATGCACATGGTTTTTACTTTTTTTTTCAAACGACTCCTATCCTGTCTTTCTTCCTTTCATTCATTCTTTCTTTCTTTGCTCTATTTGGAGACAGCTGTACATACTGTAACATAGGAAACATCAAATCTTTTGTTATTTCTTGTTTTCTTACTGGGTTTAAACATTTGTGAGTTATTAATGCCTCGGCATTGTCTATCCAAGTTAACTAATTATCCCACCTCATCACAAAGCCTGGATTTGTTTACTGCACTGGTTGTGAATGGGAAATAATTTCATTCATCATTGAGCTCAGATGTCAACAATGTTTTGCCATAATTGTGGACTGTCCCTTTAAAAGCAAACTCACTCACCCATCCACTAGCTGCCTGCCTGCCTAGTCCTTCGGTTCAGAGCACAATTGAATTAAATGATCCTGATGGGCAGTGAACCACTTCTCAATCACATCAGGTCTTGCACCATATCCCCGACCAACCTAATACACATGCACGCATGCACACACACACACACACACACACAGAAAGACACACACACACATACACACACACAGCTGCTGTGCATCATTGTCTTCTGTGTGTGTGTATGTGAATGTGTGCGTGTGTGTGTGTTAGAGAAAAAGCTGCAGTCAGTTTGTGTGTCGGGGAGGGTTAAGATGTAGGTGTGTGTGCGTTTGAGAAAAAGATGGAATGGCTGCAGTCAGTTTGTGTGTGTGTCGTCATTAAGATGTATGTGTGTGTAAAGGAGCATGTGTGTTTATGTGGCAATGAGTGTTTGAGTGTGTGTTTTCCCAGTGATGTCAGTGCTCTTGTAAGCCTGAGGGTAATGCAGACTCATTTTCGCTTGTTTCCACTACAAGCACACACACACACACATACACACACTCACACACACACACACACACACACACACACACACACACACACACATACAAAGCATAGGCCTGAAGCCAAGAGAGACTGACTGGCATGACAGCACCATGGACAGGCAAATACTGTTAGTGCGTGTGTGTGTGTGTGTGTGTGTGTGTGTGTGTGTGTGTGTGTGTCTGTGTCTGAGGACAGTCCTCATGCAGGCAGGAGAGGTGGATAAAGGCCAAATGTTTTTTTTTTCTTTCTTTTTTGTCCTTTAAGCCACATCTCTTTTTCCATGACTAGCCTTAGTCCACATACCTTTGTCATCTTTGTTCTCTCCTTGTCCCATGGCATCAGGGTAAATTCTATTCAAGACTGTCCCCCCTACCCAAACTACACACACACAAACAGACATGTATGTCAAATGAGAATGTGGCTGAAATTTACACACCGGCACCCACCCAAAGGTGTATTAATACACACCCTCTCACCCCCTCACAGTCTATATCACACAAACACACACACATGCACACACACTTTGGCAGGAAGAGAGGATGCAGCCTCTCAAAAAAAGACCTGAAATGAGAGCAGGGCCCTAAACTCACAGGAAGCGAGAGGTCTTAGTTCAAAATATGCATGCACATACGCATCCACACCCATTTGTACACACACACAGACACGTGCACGCACATACATACACACAAACACACACACAGTCACACGCACACACTCCGATACTTACAATTAGCACACAAAGACCATGTGACCTTTCCTGCTATGCAGACAAAGCCATGCGAATACTCCAGTGAAAGTTCAGCATCAGTCACAGCTGTCTTGTGTATATAAAAGCCTACAAATCTACAATATTCTGCTATTTTCTGACATGCCTAGTCGGCATAAAGTAACAGACAACAATAGGAACAACTTTTAAAGAACAAAGGACCTTAAGGACACTGACCAAACTGTCAATTTCTTACCCCATGATCCTGCAAGTTCCAGTCCTCTGTCAGTCACCTTATTTGATACTCCAATTATCGTATTTCTTGAAAGATTTTTTAAAGTTTACATTATTATGTTTTTATTAATACCTGCATTTCCCTGTTTCGTTAAAAGTTTAGCAACCCCCTGAAGATGAATCCCTTTTTAATTTAATTTTCCTAAAAAAAAAAAAAAAAAGTAACATTCCCCCCTTCCTGCCTCTTGTCCCCTCCGGGCCACCGTAGCTGTGTCTGAAAGCCCTGTTTTTTTATATAAATACACTGTATATGAACATAACTCTGTGTATAGGATTGTTCTGATTCACTGCTGCAGTGTATTGATGCCTGACCCCAACCTGTTGTGAGTTCTTGTAATCCCCTTTCAATGGTAAAGGGTTATTGTCCCTGTATGCAAATGTCTTTTTTCCTGACCTTTCATTTGTTTCATTTTGTTAATATTATTATTATTATTATTATTATTATTATTACTTTTTAATTTAATATATTTGATGTTTGAGGTCTGAACCAACATTTTCCTGGCTTTCCTGACTTAAATCCACTTTCTCTGGTCTTCTCTCTCCCTGAGTTTTGCTGTTGTGTGTTGTACAGACAAACTTAAGGTACAAAGAAAAATGAAAAGCAAATTGCGAAAAACCATTGTGATACCTGCTTGGCCTATTTTCCAAAATTTTGTGGTCATTGATTTATTTGATGTGGGGATGGGAAAGGGAGAAACAATGGTTATTCGAGGACAAGTAATCTGGTATGTGTTAAAAAAAAACTGCATAATGCTAATAAGTCTATGCTAATGTAGTACACTAAGGCTGAAATGTATGTAAAATTTGTTAACACAATGGATGTGCAAATAAAAAAAATATATACACTATATCCATGTCTCTGGCTACATCTACAAAACAGCTTCAGCAAGGTGGGCAAAATTGTTTGAAACTCCAGAATATCTTAGGCATGGTCTACAGATAGGCTGTTGGTAGTCAGGCACAACATTTAAATCCATCTATTCATTGAATAGGCTACAAAGAAATTAAAAGTGTAGGTCTCCTATATATTCTTATCTACATAAATGTGTCCCGCCATAATGTATGATTAAAATATTTTATGTTACATTACGTGGGTTATGCTATGTAATGCAATGCAATGAGGTGCAGATAGCCTGTGTCACCACCATGCAATGGCTGACAAAATAGCGGACAAACAATTGAAATGTCAAGCTGCCCCACAGTGCCCTTCCCTGGGTCAAGGGCTGCCTAGGTACAGTGTACTCCAGCTTCCTGTATCGGCTTAGACCGTAAATCTGCGGGCAGTAGGACCCTACGCGCCTGTGACAGCCGCGCCAGTGTTTACAGTGAAGAACGGTGGCAAGAATAATCACACATCAAACGGTTTATGCCCGTCGCATCTGTATTCGGAAAATGATGAAGTCGACATTTCTGTGACACAAGTAAGTTTGACATTACTTTTAGAAATATATCAGTTTTGACAATGGTTTAGTCATCTGTTGAAGAAACCTTTTAGCTGCGATAAAGTTTTTAATGATTAGCTTTAAAGTTAGTAAGCTAAGCCAATCTGTCCAGTAGAAACGACTTGAGGTAGCCTACGCATTGTTGGTTACATAAACCGCTCTTTTGACAAGTTTCACTCAAAACTCGTACCGATAATATGTGTCGAATTTGCATTTCTTGAACTGTGAAAGTATTAGTGAGAGTGCTGCTGCTTTGTTAGATATATTACATTTTCTAACTACTATGATTGTTTTGATACAATAAAGTTACATTATTCATACGTAACATTGCAATAAGAGGCTACAGCCCTTTATTGAAGGCATAAATGATACCTTTTTAAGTGAGACTGGGTGCTCTCAGCTGAGTTAGCTGACAGTTCTTTGAATGTACTTTTGTCGTTCTTTTTAAAGCATTTACACAATGCCTTGTAAGAGAAAACGCACAGCAATTTGATCAGGCCAAGCTAGTGAAGTAATATCAGGGTCACAATCACCTTGCACTGACCCTCGACAGAAATGAATCGTTCAGTTATTCGCCTTTATATTGATGCATGACAAGAGACTAGAGCACGTAAAGTTTGAATAGTTTGCTTTCGCAAGGGCATAATTTACATGAAATTACATGAAAAACCTGTGTCGTATTTTTGGCCTGTTTTTCGACATAGGCTACTAATCATGCTCAAGTTGAGTCTTTGATTGCTAATGCTATTGATGTGATACATTTCCCATTTACACTTGAAACTTCCGAGGCCCAGGCAAACCACAAGTCCGGGGCCTCTCCTAAAACCGTGACTCCAAAGAATGCGGAGCCCTAAACGGGAAGTGAAGGAAGTTTCACTCCGTGCTATAATTCTTCGCACGCCTTGACAGAACTACAAAAATAGTGAAAGTTTTTTTTCCATGGTAGCCAGATGCAAACGAGGCAAAGTTCTTATGATGCAAATAGGCCTGTTGATATCATGTCTGCTATTTAACACTACCCAGACAGAAACTGAAATAGCCATTGGTTCACAATCTTCCAGAATAAATCTGCTCCTTCTGTAAAAGTCACTGTTCAGTGGTCATACATGCCCGTATTCCCTAGTCGTCGTTAAGCAGGCTATTTTTGTGTCGCTTATAGTCTTGTTAACATCCACTTAAGATCTGCAAATAATAGAACTTTTGTAGGCTCCAGTCTGTGAGGACATAAAACTTGATTATACCATGAAAAATGAGCAACACAATACATGCATTCAATGTATTTCAGTCGTCCTTGTGGGCTCATTTAGAACTGTAGAAGAAGTACATTGGGTGCATCAGTAAATAAACAAGTCAATTCATAAATGCCACTAACATTACTCTTGCTTTGAAATCTCATTGAGAATTAGATTACAGGCCTCTACTGACTTTAAATACTTTCCTCTCAGTCATGATAGTAGTCTCTTGTTTATTACAGTGAATTTATTAAATTTTAATGTTATAGTTTTTGTTAAATAGCTTTTACACTTTTAAACCCTTTTACACAGTGTGGTGTTATGTGGACACTGTAGGTTTGAAGAACTGTGAAGTGAATTTACAGACTTGCTATGACTCCTAATGCTACACTGATATAGTATAATGTGCCTCTATAGAGATTGCCTGGGAGCAGTTGTAAATAATGGGTAAATGTAATATATTTAAAGGCATTAGACTATGGTTCAGACAGTGAAGAACTGTGTTTTGTTAAGGCTTTATTGTTCCATGTTCTGTGTTCCATATTGGATTCCTGTCATCCAGCAGATACTGGAGCCAGTGTTGGCCCAGAACTGACCCAGATGTGACCCGGGTGCGGAATAAGCTATTAACTGAGCCTGTTGGAAGTTGGCATACGAATCATTGCTTTTTGTGTTCAATAAGTCACTATTATTGAATTTTTGGAGCGTTTCCACTGTTGTGGACTGTTGTGTGTGTGTGTGTTTGTGTGTGTGTGTGTGTGTGTGTGTGTGTGTGAACATCAGTTTAGGTTACAATAACTACATGTTACATGGAATATTAGTCCTGTCTTGTTTCTTGGGCATAGTAGCCAGGTTAGCGCTGCCTAGTATGTACTGTTCAAACAATATCACACTTTGCTACGGTA
Organism: Tenualosa thibaudeaui; assembly: GCA_027481765.1. Taxonomy (NCBI): domain Eukaryota; kingdom Metazoa; phylum Chordata; class Actinopteri; order Clupeiformes; family Clupeidae; genus Tenualosa; species Tenualosa thibaudeaui. The sequence goes on from JAIFZK010000211.1 coordinate 205,137, forward strand.
CAGAACTTTCCAATGGCATCTGTTTGTTTCAAATAGATTTGAACAGAAATTGAAAGCAGAACCAATAGCTTTAAAGTTTAAGCAGTTCCCACCCATCACAAAAACGTATGCCTACCAAGAGTGTCTAGGCTCTTTGCGAAGCAAAATCTGGTCTTGTCTACCAGGCTATTCAGATAGCAGATGGGTCTGGAAAAGCACTTGGCTTTGATCCACTCAATGCATGCTGAGCCCAACTCAATTCTTTCTGTGTATCACAATGACTACATTTACACTATGTTTATGGGACGATGGTGGCACAGGTGGTAGAGGTGCCGTTCGAGCCCTACTCCACCTCACCTCAGTATCCTGAATATGAGGCTTATCCCAGTTTTGATCATATTCGGGATAAAGTGTTTACATGAATGCGGAGAAATCACCTTATTAATATTAACTATTTACATGATAAATACTAATATAATATTCTGGTTGCTGCATTCTTTCCGTTGTTCTCTCCTAGGATTATAAAGAGTGCTGCTTAATTAATCAACTGTCAGAAATCAGGATATGGTGTTTTCACACTACAGAATCCAGGGTTCTTTCGGAGTTCTCTACCTAGCATATTCCGATTTCTCAGAAAGCGGGATAAGGGCTTATTCGGGATACTGACTTTGGAAACAGTAGTAGTCATTGTGAACTCATAAAAAGGTTGAGAGGTACAGAAGGTTTTGGACACACAGCTTAGGTTATGTACACACATGGCCAGGTATTTTGAAAAACAGATATTCTTCCTCCTTCAAATTAAGATAACTCCAACCAAAATAGCCCTGTAAGGCTATCAAGAACACACCAATCAAAACAGATGGCCAACTAGAGATCTGAAAACCAATGAGGGAACTTCAAATCACAATGCCACATTAAAATCTCCACTTTGTCAACAATGGTTTATGGTGAGTGTGCATGTGTACAGAAAGGCTGAAGTACATGAAATTATATCTGTTTTCACAGATACCCAGTTACATGCTGAGCCATTTTATGAATTATCTTAGTAATGTGTGGCTGTGCAATTAACTGCATTTTAATCATGTTTACAATTATTGCTCCCAACGATAACAGAAATAATATTATTTGGAACATATTTTGTCAAATTCCACTTTAGTAGGCCTAGACTATTCTGAGATATTTCATGACACCTAAACATATTGTAGGAGGGGGGACGTGTGGGGAAATTGTGGGAAATATCATATATAAGTACAGGGAAAATTCTCAGTTTCAAAGTTTTTTAGAGTTAAATACATGTAACATGTTCCCAAAGTTTTTGAATAATCATGTGAAATAGTAATCATGATTGCAGTATTGATCAAAATAATCGTGAATTTTTCTCTATAATCGAGCAGCCCTGTTGACGTGAGACATTCAGAATACAGGACTAGTAGGGATTCACAGAGAATTTTTTTTTTCCTTTTTCTTTTTGCCAGCTGTCGACAGACTGAATGGCCTTTGTGTAGAGCGAGCCAGAGGGGCATCACAGTGTCACATGAACAGGGTGCCACAAATGACTCACTTCCGTTTGTGTGCAAATCAAACAGACAGTTTTAGAATTGGTCTGAACTAGCTCTGCCAGAGGCCCAGAATAACTTATAGTCAGAGTGTCACCACTGACAATACTGAGTATGTTAGTAGAGCATTCATATGTCAAAAGAAAGAAGTTGAAATTCCTTTTTTGGTATTTGTGTATTTGTATTTGTTCATGTGTGTGTGTGTGCGCGTGTGTGTGTGTGTGTGTGTTTCCCCAGTAATTTGAATGGAGTCCTCACGGAATCCCGGGGGTCTCTCCCGTGAGTACAAGCTGGTGATGCTTGGAGAGGGAGGAGTAGGGAAGAGTGGTGAGTGTACCTCCCTTATACACACACACACACACACACACACACACACAAACACGCACACACACACGCACAGTATAAGGCAGTATAACACTCACACTCATGGGTATAGTAACAGCTTCATCTTTTTTATCGGTTGCTTATCTCACACCTACGAACTCACACACACATACACACATGCATGTACACACACACACACACACACACAAACACACACACACAGTACCTCTCCTGTCCAATGCTGTGTCTGTTCTGAGGGCCGGTTGTGAGCTACTGTGCTCTCTCTCTCTCTCTCTCTCTCTCTCTCTCTCTCCTTTCCCCTCATTCTTGCCCCCCTCTCTCCCCTCCCTGGTTCAGACTCTTTATTTTTGTCCAACTGTTCTCTAAATGCTTTCTTATCTCTCCCTCTCCCTCTTTCTGTTTGATCAGGGGTAGCTCACACTGACCATATTAATTCGTCCCTTCTCTCTCTGTCTCTCTCTCACACACATACACACACACACACACACACACACACACACTGACGTTTGTGCTGTATGGGTGGTGGCTCACTGCTGCTGCATAAAGCATGGGTGTGGTCAAAGGTCTGTTGTCAAGAAAACACAGGAGCCTGGCAGCCTGCGCTGGATACTGTTGCCACGGGAACCACGGGAGTTCACCTGGAGTAGATGTAGACTGTATAGATATGATGGGATGGTTGAGGGAAAAGAGGGAGGAGAGGAGACAGACAGGCTCTCCTGAACCCGAGTAACCCCACTGCTGTCACCATGGAAACGAGATGTGCCATACATTCTCACAGCTAGAGGTGTGTGTGTGTGTATGTGCATGTGTGTTTCCCTCTGTGTATGCGTGAGAGTGTGTGTGTGTGTGTGTGCTGTACAGGGATTAGAGAGACAGGGAGAGAGAAGAGGAAGGCAGACTTTCATCTTCTGAGCTGCACCAGATTATGTAATGAAGTTTCTTTATCTCCCTTTCTTTCGTTCTGTCTATCTCTCTCATTCTCCCCCTCTCATAATCTCTCTCATTTTTTCTCTCTCTGTCCTCTCTCCCATTTCTCATTCTCTCTTTTTGTTTCTCACACCCTCTCTTTTTCTCTCTCTTTCTCTCTCTCTATCTCACCGTTATTATCTCTCTCTTCTCTCACTTTTTCTCACTCTGTCTCTCTATATCTTTGTCTCTCTCGTTTGTCACTCTCTCTGTACACCCTCCCCACCGTCTCCCTCTCTCGCTCTCTCTCTCTCTCTCTTTTTTCAGCTATCATCATGCAGTTCATCAGTCACAGGTTTCCGGAGGATCACGACCCCACTATAGGTGAGAGCTCTTCAACGCTGCTGTGACTCTTCATGACAACCCAGTTGCCTATGCAGCAGACGGAACCTCACATTTGCCTCCCTCTTCTCTACACTACTGTTTGTAAAACACTAATATACCACACATTATGTTTGAGTCAGTGCTTTTAAGAGAAGAACCAGACAGACACAAACACAGAGGCACACCGAGTCGCCAGAACGCAGCAGCATTACACATCATTTGGTCACAAACTGAGAAGCACTGCAAGGGTGTAAGACTGGTCTACTTCCTTTAATGTGTGACTTCTACCCATCTACTTACAATGAAATGACCTCAGGTTAGCAGTTAACTGCATTTCACAATCTTTGTGCCTGTGAGCTGATATAACAGGTATAACAAACACTAATATGATAAACATCTAATAGTAGTATATCTTTGTCAATCTCTTACAGTCTGGTCTACTTCCTTTAATGTGTATCTTTGGCTGAAATGTGCCATACCCACCAACTCTGACTCACCCTCCTCCAGTGTATTAATAAACTAGATTGCATTGCATACAACATGCACATATTAAGTCTGTTATGCACATATTAAGACTGTTATTACAAATTTATCAGGATAAAAGAAGTTTTCTTCATTTCATTTGAATTACAGTATCAGTGTTGTAATGTAATATAGTCACATCTCAGTCGCTGATAGGTGTATCAAAAACTGGCTGTGAGGGCGACCTTTTCCAAAAGAGTATTTGCATTGCGTTCAGAAAGCTACCAAGCAAGTCTTGCGGCTTCTTATTTGAGTGAGTTGTCTTCATTATGGTGTAATTCTTCCTCCTTATGTGTGGATATTAAATTCAATCTGTCTGGTTAACCCAGCAGTTACATAACACACATACTCACACACACACACACACACACACACACACACATAGACACACATACACAAACGTATTTGGCAAGGACATGCAGATGCTGCAATGCCTTTCCTCATTGTTTCTGCAGTGGTGTGCTAAACTTGATGAGCTTAAGGAGGGTGCCAAATGTGTGTGAACAATGGATGCAGTTTGCAAAATGCAGTCAATAGCAGTCTACATTATTAGCACGTCAAATGCACAGATGCCTATCTTACACCATAAATCTTACACATTTAACAATATTATGTATGTGTTGTGTGTATGTGTTTGTATTTGTGTGTGTGTGTGTGTGTGTGTGTGTGTGTGTGTGTGTTCTCAGAGGATGCATACAAGACTCAGATACGCATCGATGATGAGCCTGCCAACCTGGACATATTAGATACTGCTGGACAGGTACTTCTCTCTCTCCTTGTATCTCTCTCTTTCTCTATCATTCTACCTCTCTCAGTCCCCGACTGTCACTTACTTTTTCGCTCTCTCTCTTTTTACCTGTCTCTGTCACTGTGTCTTTCTCTGTCGTGTTCCTTTTTCCTTCATTTCTCATCACAACAACCAGACATTCACTTCTTTCTTTCTCTTTCTTGTTTCTTTCTTTCTTTCCTTCTTTCTTTCTTTCTTTCTTTCTCTTTCTCTTATGTGCTGTTCCTTTGTTGACTTCTTGTATAACTCCAGTTTCAAAAGCTATTTGTTGTATGAGTTTACAGTATCCGAAATATCGTTCTCTGACCATTTCGTATTAAACATGTTTTCCTAGATGAAATCAGAACAAATTGCCTCATTATGTCCTCTGCCCTCACAGGCCTATTTTCTCTTGTTTGTTTCCATGGTCACACATTGTCCTTAACCTGAGTCATTGCTCGCTCATGCACTCTCACATGCTTATTTTGAAATTCATTTGTGCCTGCCAAAGAGACACTATGGTTGACAAAGAGACACTATGGCTGACAAAGAGACACTATGATGTGACAAAGGTATGAGTCTGGCAGACAGAAAAAAAGCACTTGTGTCAGTCCATGAATGAGTGAGTGTCTCAGCAGGTGGACTGTATGAAATAACACTGAGACTGTGTGTGTGTGTGTGTCTGTGTTTGTGAGGGAGGGGGAGAGAGAGAGTGTCAGGGGATGCTATTGAGTTCTCAACAAATTATGCACTTCAGTTCTTATCTCTTCTCCCCTCTAAAATGTGACTATGTAGCATGTTCTCTACTAGCTACTCCAGGTTTCACCACTGACGGACGATGTGTTCTGTTTTCTGTGGGTTCTCCACTGATGTGTTGTTGTTGTTCTGCACTGACAGATGGATGTTCTGTGTGGTTCTGTGTGTTGTTCTCCACAGGCGGAGTTCACGGCGATGCGGGATCAGTACATGCGGGCAGGCGAGGGCTTCATCATCTCTTACTCCATCACAGACCGGCGCAGCTTCCAAGAGGCACGTCACTTCAAGCAGCTCATCTACCGCGTGCGTCGCACCGTCGACACGCCCGTCGTGCTCGTCGGCAACAAGTCCGACCTGGCACACCTGCGACAGGTAAGCATCCAAGCTCATGGTGAAGTCACTTGGTCCCTACTAAACATGGACAAAGTACAGAGTCTAATCTCTAACTCAAGCTAATTTAAGTAACAAGGCTAAATATATTTGCCTTTTAATACAATGAGCAAGTTTAAGTTTAAGTCACATACTGTACATACATAAAAACTGTGTACTTCTAGGGATATGTAATTGGTACTTTAGACAGTGCAACAGTAGAAAACAGCATACATAAACTGCTAATAAATATTTATATTAATAATTCAGTTCCAATGAAGAAGGTAACAACCACATTCTTTAAGTCTAGAGTTCCCAGATGAGGCACTGGAGCACCAGCTGCACACAGTCAGTGCTGTCATGTACTGTCATGTACTGTAAGTTTTCTCTGAGGCAGTTTAGTAGGCATCCGGTATCTGATTGGGCAAAGGAGTTGTGAGTGTATGTGATGCAGTGTGGTGTTATTTCTGAGTGTGTGCCAGTGTGCAGGTATGTTGTAGTTTGTTTCATGGGGGAGTGTGATACTTGTGGCTGACATTGAAATTATTTTTTACATGGTTTATGTGTTTATTGTGGGCAGTTGCTATACCTATTTATAGCCGTGTGGTTTAGTGTGATGAGTGTGTGTGTGTGTGTCTGCAGCCTTTCATGGCTGACAGAGAAGTGATGATGGCGCACTCTGCATGCGATCTCTCTGTGGTTGAATGACGCATTTGCGATGCTGCATCACTCACACACAGTTCACATTAGTCACAAGATACACATAATAGCTCCTCTCACATTGACACTTGCTTGGCACATTTTGCTGATGAAAAATGCTTAATGTTTAACTTAGGATCAAACCAACTTAAGGTAGTTTAAATACAGGTAGTTTTGTTGCAGCTGTTTTTATTTAGATAATAGATTCCATTTAGGTGATGCAGTACAACCATACCCCTATAGTACCAATACACTAAATTTACAAGATGAAGATATAAGAAAAATGTTTTGATTGAAGGCAGGCCAGGTACACACCAATATTTCAGTGCATAGTCCATATATAGAGAAATTGTACAGTACATTTTACACTCTGAGGTATAGTACTGATTAGCTTTTCTGGTGTTTTAATATTTGACCAGTCCATCAGTATTAAAAACTTAAGTGTGTCCAAATGTGTGTGTAAGAAACTGGATGTATTAGTTTTCTTCTAAATTAACGATGTATCTATCTATCTACCTGAAACTGCTTTTGGACTTACATGTAACAACGACACAGAAAGATAGACTTGTCTTTTTGTTTTTTTATTCCTCCTTTTCCCTTATGTTATTGAATTAGCTCATGATCAACGTGTGAAACACACTGAGCACTATGTCTTTAAGTCCAATGTGTCGGCACAAATTCATAAACTGAAATGTACTGTGTACTATGGCTTTGTATTTAACCTTAAATTTTAACTTTATAAATTATTGTTTCGCTTTGTGTTGCATTACCTTCACCAATCCTCAAGGTGTCAATAGAAGAGGGCCGTGAGCTGGCACGAGAGTTCCAGTGTCCGTTCTTCGAGACGTCAGCGGCTTTTCGCTACTACATTGACGACGTGTTCCTGGCACTGGTGCGTCAGATTCGCCAACGTGAAGCGGAAGTCGTGCGGGACGGCGAACGGAAAACCCGCCGCAGCCACTCCTTCTGGAGCCGTCTCAAGTCACCCTTCAACAAGAAACAGCAATCAGAGCACTGACACAGCCAGCCAGACCCACCAACCCACCAACCGACGCCACACAGCCTGATGGGGTACCGCTGACCTCCCTGTGGTGATGGCTTGTCTGTCAGCTCCCCCCAGGATCTCCAGAATAAAGACCTCCTTTGACAGGAGGCATGTGACTCTTACTTTAAAGTAGTATATAGGAGTACTTGTGATAACACACTCCCAATCATTTCCTTCTTGAGTTGCTGTCAGCCTTCTTGACAGACGTTAACAAGATGTGGCAGATGCATCCCACGCTAGCAGTAGGCTGATGTACTGATTTGATAGTTAGTGATGATTTCATTGAATTTAAAGGGTATTGTTTTTTTTTGGTAAGTCCTTTTGTAGAGGCTGTTGGGATGGGACTGGATGGGAGATGTGCTGTACCTCACATCCAATGGGGACGTATGAGTGCTGACTCTGAAGGAAGACACAGAGAGACAAAGACAGAGATCGAAATTATTTCTTTAATGATAAAGAAAATAAGGAAGAGAGAGAGTGAAAGGATGAAAAATGAGAAAGAAAAAGTAAGTAAAAGAAAGAAAGTAATGTGGATCTTTAAAGATGCAATAGAATAGCTGACAGGTGACCAATGGTAGCTGAGTCTGGTGTAAATCGGCTCTGTGGTGACCAATGGTAGCTGAGTCTGGTGTAAATCGGCTCTGTGGTGACAAATGGTAGCTGAGTCTGGTGTAAATCGGCTCTGTGGTGCTACAGTTAAATTGAAACAGAAGTGGGGCAGTAATGGTGGACAGGCTATTTGCCTTTTAAATGGCGTCCTTGAAGACACCTTTGCCAAATTCACTCAAAAGTTGCCGTTGGTCATAAATGCCTGAAAAGGCAGAAACTAAAAGTTTATGAAGGATTTAAACTAAAACACGACTTTACGACTTTGAAGGTGCCCTCTGCAGGATTTGGGAGTGCATCATGTTATATATATTATTCTTTATTGTGTCTTCAACATTGTGTAATGGTCTGGAACTATGAAAAGTGTTTTTGTTAGCTCTACTTTTGTACTATGTTGTGCCACCATTTTCTGCGGAACATGACAGCCAAGTCACAGCATGGACTCAGAAGAGGGCCTTTCGTATTTTCATGGCAGTTGATTTCCATTGAAGGGTGTTCTATGCTTTAGGCTAGAAAGGGATGTTCAACAGGTTGCATTTGGCACCCTCACAAACTAGATGCCGCTAAATCCTACACAATGCACATTTAAACAAGTCGTAGATTATTGAAGGCGCAGCTCTCGGCATAACAGGGCCCAGATTCATTCAGGAGCAGAAATAGATGTATTTGAGAGGGACTGTAGACTCACCTACCATTGGGAACTCTCTCAATCAGACCAGATTAATGTTGACTGGATCGGAGGGAGAATGTATCAGTGTACACAGTGTTTTGTCAGTGTTTGGGGTGATCATTTGAGGTCAACACTTGTTGGACAGTCCCAGTAATGTACTGTACCACTCCACAATGTTGCATGAATGTGATCCTGTAGTTTTTATCTACTTTTATTCCTGTTAGCATACCTGCTGAGTGCTTATGACAGATGTGTATGAAACAATCTGGTCAAACTATGTGACAATAGATGGATGGTTATCTATTCCCTGACTTTGATGTTATTTGTGTGATTTTTACTTTGTTTTTTTATCATGATAGTGATTATATCCCTAATTTATTTTCATTTTAACACTCAATAAAATGATCTCATGTTTTCCATATGACTTGTTGCATTTCCCCTCAATAATTGTTCATGGTGCATTACAGTTTAACATATTAGCGCCATCGTGCGGTCAAAAAAAATACAGACTGTACGTGCGTGGCTTCCAGTTTGCGTATCAGTTGGAGGAACAACGATATTACAAAGTGCAAGTATGAGTGGCGAAATAGTGTAGTTGTTAGTTGGTTCTAGTAGTGGTCAGTTTTATTTTGTAAATTGTGAAATATCGTTAGGTAAGGTCAGGTCTAGGCTCCCTGCCAATGAATGTCTCCACCAATCGCAAAGCTTTGGTGTTCGGTATGTCCCTTCACGCTTCCCGTTAATGAGGAAGGGTAAGCCAATGCTAACTGACTAGTCAGAAACAACTCAACAACAAACAAAGTAGCAAACCAGATATTGGTGCGTTATAACACACCCAAGGGCACTTGACATTCTTTTTGTTTGTTTGATTAACTGGGTAACTGACTGAGGGAGACGGATTAAACAGATTTGATGTTATAAAAACGTTGAAGGAGGGCAACAGTTACCAGGCCTGGCAGGATTCGCGCTTTTGGTGCAATATTGACTGGACCAGTTAACCTCGAAGTATGGAGACGTGGGTCCGATTTAACTCCCAAAGCCAAGCAAAAGAACGGCTTTGCAGGTAATAGGGCTTTCTGTGCAGAGTAATGGTCACGTAAGCTCAGCTCATATTTTAGACGAACTTTATCTCTCAGATCTCTGTAACTTAAGTTAGCTAAGTTAATGTTAGGTCGACTCTGGTTGCTAATGTTTAACAGTTACTGCCATACTGCAGGTCACGCTGCTGCTTTGGAACACGCTGCCCCGACCTGGTCCATTGACGTTAGGGTATTTACTCGACAGATAGAAACATTTGGGGTAGCTCAGTTGTTTTCTAAACCCACCTTTATTATCATTTGCACTGTGGTTCATACACCAGTCTCCTGTCATTATGCCTTTAATCGGAAGTGATACGATTATGTGTGTGATTGAGTGCTATTGTACTTGGGCAAAATGATTAGCCTGTTTCATATAACACGTTGGTGGTGGGTGATGTACGGACGTGATTCTCAAAGGAGGGAGCTGTTTCCCACAGGGCTGCCCAGTATGCCTGCACACTTATTGGGTACACCTTGCAGAAGGGGGGCGCAAGTGCAGACCTCCTGACGACCATCAAACAACTGGAGTCCCACATGAGCTTGACGAGAAAGTGTAAGTAAAGCACCTGCTGTCAGAATGCAAATGTATGGTTGGCTAGTGCATGACGTCAGTGTTACTCTAGCTAAGCCACGACTGGCAAGTTTTTACTATGCAATCACAACCTTGACATAGGCCTGCTGTCAGAAGAGTTACATCACAGGCAAGAGGTGTGTATGTATGTGTGTGTGTGTGTTTGACAGGCAGCATGACACTGTATTTGAATCTTCTGCAATGTTAAAGGGATCCCTAGCTAGTAAGACATGTTGGCCTTATAAGACTGATGTTGGTGTCAGCTACATAAACATGATTTAAAAACACTCAAAATGTTTTTGGTTTTATTAAAAGTTTAGAAACTCCTTTTACTCGTAAACTGCCATTGTTGTAAAAAGTGACATCACCTGGTTGAGTCTAATCAAGGTCTTATTAAAGTGCAACAATCAAGTTGTTGATGCACATAGACACCATCAATATCAACCAGGCCCATTTTTAATCAGAAAGCATTGAGATATACACACAATGGCAGTTTACAAGCTCTGGAAATGAAGGGATTTTCTAGAAGTTTGTTAATAAAAAAGAAAACATTTTGAGTGTTTTACTGATGAATATAGCTAATGACAATATGAGTCTTATATAGCCAACATGTCTTACCAGTCAGGGATCCTTTTAAAGAACTTGGTTGTGAAGAGATCTAAGGATTATGACTGAAAGAGAATGACAAGGAAGCCTTTGTGTTGTGCTGAAAGTTAGGCTGCTTTGGCTGAGAATCTGTGTGTGTATGGGATTCTGTATTGACCCTGTCCTGTATGTGACCCTGTACTTTGTGTGTGTGTGTGTGTGTGTGTGTGTGTGTGTGTGTGTGTGTCAGTAATGCGACTGGGGAACTCTGCTGAGGCCCTGGAGGCAGCCAAGCGCGCGGTGCACCTGTCCGACAGCGTCCTGCGACTCTGCATCACTGTGGCCCACCTGAACCGGGCCATGTACTTCGCCTGTGACAACATCCTCTGGGCCGGCAAGACTGGCCTGCTGCCCAAACTGGACCAGAACAAATGGAGCCAGAGGTCCTTCAGGTGAGGCGGTGGGGGGTCTGTGTGTGACCTTTTGATGATATGAATGAATGCCATCTTTGTTTGTTTCACACATTTGTTTGGTTGGAAGTTTCTATTTTTCTTTTCTTGGCAATCTTCACCTCCTTCTTTCCAACATTGTATTGCACCCTTTGCCATTCACACATTCTCTTGTTCTCATTCTTTCTCTCCCAACATTCTGGTGCTGTCTTTCCCTTGTCTTTCATTTTGACACTCTCTTTCTCTCCCTCCCTCTCTTACTCATTTACTCGCACACACACTCTTTCACTCACTCATTCTCTCACACACACACACTCTTTCACATACTCACTCTCACTCTTTCTCTCTGTCTGTCCTTTCGCTCTCATTTATTCACTCACTCATACACACTCTCTCACATACACACACACACTCTTTCACTCACTCACTCACTCTCTCTCTGTATCCCTCTCCACGGTCTTTAGGTATTACCTGTTTGCCCTCATCCTGAACCTGACACGTGACGCATATGAGATCGGCTTGCTGATGGAGCGAGAGTCGCGTTGCTGTGGTTCAGCCAAAGCCTCCCTGTCCAGCACGCCTGCTGCACTCACCCCCGAAAACGGCGAACTCCCCGCCACGCCTTCCTCCGCCTCCGGTTCCGCTTCGCCGTCCCTGCCCCCACTTCTCCTCCCGGTGGCCCCCTCGCTCCCTGCACTCTCGCTGCGTCTCCGCCGTCAGCTGCGCCTGCTGGCCACCGTCCTGCGCAACAACCCGCCGCTCCTGTTGGACCTGCTGAAGAACACCTGCGACATCTTCATCCCCCTGGACCGCCTGGGCATCTACCCCACGGGCAATGGCTTCGTGGGTGCCTGCGGCCTGGCCTCCTCCATCCTCTCCATCCTCACCATCCTCCACCCCTGGCTCAAGCTCAAGCCCTGAGCGTCGCACTCACTTGGGCCAGATTGGGGCCAGAGATGGGGAGAAGACAAGGAGCAGCTTCCAGAGCTAAGAGAGGGAGAGACCTGGAGGAGGAAAGAGAGATGTAGTGAAAAGGGGGAGATGGAGGGAGAGTTAGAGAGAGAGAGGGGAAGGGCAGAAGAGAGGAGTTTGGAATAAGTGGTTTAAGACAAGTATTAGGGGTGATATATGAACAATTTAGATTTTTTGCTTGTGTGTGTGTGTGTCTAGGTAGGGGATGACATACAGGATATCAAATTGATTGTGTGTGTGTGTGTGTATCCACACAGCTTTTTGCACTCCCCCTGCAGTCCGGTTCATAGTTACACAGCTAGAGCTAACACTGTTATTCCCTTTGCTCTTTGGGTGTCTGTCTCTCCTCCTCTCCTCTCTTCTCCTCTCAAACTACTAAAACCCTTGAACCTCCTGCTCAGCTTACACGTCTGAAGCCTCCCTCCCCATCCAGCCCCATATCATGCTCCATCGCTCCACACTTGCCCCCTGAATGCCTGACAGGTTGTGGAATGTGTCTGTTCCCAACAAGATAATAGTGGCCAATGTGACTGAGTGACTGGACAGGAAAAACTGTTGGTACAGTTACTCTGAGATACCAGGCACAACTAAGGAGAAATCTGGTGTGAATCAATCCGTAGCCCTAGTGTTTCAGGTCACTAAGTGCTGTCAGTAGGAAAAAGAACGAGGAAATTTGATACAACACAGACCGAATAGTGACGACTATGTGAATGGGGCACAGTAACTTACTTTCAGTTTCATTCCGCTATGCCCCATTCAGTTAATATTACTTATTGGTTCGTTACTCGGTCTAAGTTGCATCAAATATTCTCATCCTTTTTCCTACAAACAGCTTTCAGTGACCTTGAACAACAGGGATTTCTCCTTTAAAGATCTTGTGTTTATTTTCCTAGTCCTGCTAATTCAACAGTTAGACTTAGACTGATCCATTTAAACAGTTAATTAAATAATTTGTTGATTTTGTTGCTTATTTGTTTGTTTTGGTGGTCTGGATAATATGAGCCATAGTCACTGCTCCCAGTTACATAGCTTAGTTCTTAAAGGAAGTCTGGCGTAAGTCAACCCACATACTTGCTCAAGTTCACGGATTACTGGTGGTAAACAGCTAACTGAAAGGTACACAAGAAAGTGAAACTGAAATTAAGTTCCCTCATTAATTAGCATCAATTGCCATTTCGCTATTCGGTCTTTGCGGTACCAGATTTTCCTGTTCAACTGCACTCAACAAGCTCGCACAACCGGGATATAGGTTAATTTACAGCAGACTTTTCCTTTAAATTCATGAATGCGTCAGGAAGTTTTAGATGGGACCCCAGTAAGACTGTTTTTAGCTGCAGCTACTTGTTGTAGGAGGCAAGCCAAAGTATAAGCTGATTGGTTGAATTATAGACCTTATATGAGAGTATAAGCTGGTTGGTTGAATTATAGACTGTATGAGAATTATCTAGTTTTTCATTTTAGATCTTTGGAACGGTTTGTTGGACTACATTTATACATACTGAAAAGATGTCAATATTTTAGATGGCGCCTGTATGGATGAGGTTATTGTATATGGCTTATGTATCATATGGATTGCTTTACAGTTGTAAGGATTATTTTCTCTGAATTTCAGAAAAAACAAACAAAAATATGTGCATGTTAGCACTGAGATGAATGACTTCCTGTGCATTTTGAAGAAGTATTTCATTTAAATTACTTACTCTACTGATCAAAAATCATAACAAAATAATCTAAAACAAGCTCACTGGATTTAACCCAACTGTGTTTTTTTAAGATACAGTAGTAAAAGTGAACAGTGGTCAACAGCCAAAAATTTGGTAAAAATTGACCCTTTTGGTCAGGTTTATTTGTTGAATTAAATGACAATGAAAAGTATTTTCAAAAGATGTTTTTAAAAGTTAGGAGGTTAATGTAATCCCTTTATACACACACAAAAACAATATAGAAGCGCAAATGTAAAAATCCAAACAAAAATGCACATACGTGTACATATGTGGCAAAACTCCAAACATTGCCATTCTTAAAAAAGAAAAAGAAAAGAAAAAAGGTGATTAGGACAGGTTAGTGGCAAGCCTGGATAACTTAAAGTTAGAGGTAAACATTCTAATAGAAGAGCTTGGAAAAAGCCATGATGCCCTTCTTGTAGGATGTTTACTTACTGCTTGACTGTAACCTGCCTTCTTTTTTTTTGTTTGTTTGTTTGTTTTTACTGCCCTCCAACCAACTGTAAGGTCAGGACAAAAAACACTGCTGTAAGGCATCTGTCAGATTGCAAATTGAAAGATGATTTTAGGTCTCTAATAATGTAATGATGCTCTTGTCTCCAGGGGACTCTACTTGGACATCAGAGTGGTCAGAAGAAAATCTCTGTTTATTTCAGTCTTTGTCAGTCCTGTGTGAGTTTATAATGCTGAGAGAATGCTGAGAGACCTTTCTCCTCATCTTCAGATCGCTGTACAGTAATCAAAACTAATTCCACTGATCTGGTTTGCAACATGGGCATGGTTTTATTTTTTAAATAAAATAAATAAGAAAACATGCAGTAATGTCTATTTTATTAAGTCTTTGTGCTTTTACATCCCATCATTTTCCTCAAGGCTATGAAAGGACTCCCAAAAAACTGCTAGTTGTGCCTTTGTTTTTGTTTCTGCAGCAGACAGGTAGTCTTCAATTGTCCTGAAAGCCTTGTAATATGAGGGGAATTTAATTCCAAATCACATTCGCTAACATACTATTTTAAATGACCACCAGATGGCGCAGTTTTGTTGTGGAAGGAAACCCAACATGCTGGTGTTCGAATAGACCTGTCCACCAAACTGTGGGGTCTCTACACTATCAGATGTAACATATTAATCTCCTAAATACCTCAAGGTATTTATGATCTATTCAGATACATGGTGGTGGTACTGTGGTGAGTGTGTGTGAGACAGAGAAAAAGGAGAGAAAGAGAGGTTCTTCACCTAGCTGTAACAAAAATAATCTCTCTAAATGAAAATTTAATAGTGAAAATTTATGTTGCTTTGGTTTGCTTTTTAAATCATAAAAGCGTGACCCAGGTTGGTGACGTCTGTTTAAAAGATGTTGGGCATTTGTTTAAAGAATAACAAGGTTCAGGACATGGGTATGTATGAAAACATGAGTAGTTTAGAGTGCGCGCTGACTACCTACGTTTGGAATGCCATTAGACGTCAGCTCAAGTGGACGTGTTTTGTAGAGGGAAGAAGGAAGGGCAGACAACAGACCAATAGGCTACGGGTGAACAACAGATTAGGAGGACAAAGAAACAGGCAGAGATTTGATCCTGCTCAGGCAGGTGTTTCATGTTACATAGGTGATTTATATTATATTATATTATATTATATTATATTATTGCTGTTATTAAACAATTATGGCTTCCAGACTATGCTATGGCTAAGTATAGGCCTACAAGTTTTGACATGATATCAAAGCAAAAGCCTTTAAAATCAGATACAGGAGCAATAAAATACATAGGCAGAGACAACAGAACATGGAACCTAAAAGTATTCTTTTCCTGCAGTATTTTGTGAAAAAAAAGCAACAGAGTTATTCTAGATTGACCACTTGTACACTTGTAAAAAAAAACTTTATGGAAAGCCAGATACTACTAGGCCTTTGAGTCATTTCTCAATTTATTAATCCCAGTCCCAGTCTCAGAGCCCTCAAATTATTAAAGGAGAAATCCGGTGTGAATAAATCCATAGCCCTGTTGTTAGAGGTAGAGTACTGTCTGTAGGAAAAAGAATGAGAGAGTTTGATACAACATAGACCAGCTAACAGTGGCTGAATTGGGCACAAAACCTCACTTTCAGTTTAATTTTCCAGTTGATGTCAGTTGCCGGTTTCCTATGCCCCATTCAGTTGATGTCAGTTGCCGGTTTCCTATGCCCCTTCAGTTGATCGGTTCAGTTGTCACTTTGCTATTTGGTCTTTGTTGTATCAAATTTTCTTGTTCTTGTCCCTACTGTTAACACTCTGTGAACTCAAACAACAGTGCTATGGACTGAATGACACCATATTTCTCCTTTAACTGGCATGAATTATCACTAAGCAAATTCATGCCAGCTAAGTCTTTGGGGGTTCGGGGCCTAGGGCTTATAAGGGATGTTAAAATTCAGCCTCTCAGTTAGGTCATTGTACTGTACTGCAATTCACTGAGAGCCAACTGAATTATCATGATGATCATCACTGTGTAGTGTGTAGTCACCCCTCTCTGAGGCCTGTTTGTGTGGGTGTGTGTGGATCTTATATGTGTCATGACATATCATGTGTGGGGTGTGTGTGTTTTTGCATGTGACTGCACACCCTCTGTGTGTGTGTTTGTGTGTTTGTTTGTATGTGCCACACTCGTGTGTGTTTCTTGTGTGGGTGAGTGCATCCTTTGTATGTGTTGTTCCATATCATGCATGGTGTGTGTGTGGCTATGCATATGTGACTGCACACCCTGTGTGTGTACGTGTGTGTCCACTCCGGTGTGTTTCTTGTGTCTGTGTGTGCATGCATGATCTGCATATTGTATGTTGTGCTGTAACATGTGGGACGTGTGTGTGTGTGTGTGTGTGTGCATGCCTCATTCACAGTGTTTGTATCTTTTTGCATGCCCTCAATAAGTCATGTTATATTGTGTGTTGGGCAAGTTTTTGCATGTGACTTCACACCCTCTGTGTGTGTGTGTGTGTGTGTGTGTGTGTGTGTGTGTGTGTAAGCATGTGAGTCTCATGCTCTATCTCATGTGTTTTTTCATATGTGACTGCACACCCTCTGAGATTGTGTGTGTGTGTGTGTGTGTGTGTATCACATATGCATGCCTTCTGTCTGTTTTCCCAGCAGTGTGAATCAGAGGCTAATTGTACTAACGCCCCCTCTCATTAATCACACACATGCACCCCAACCCTCTCCCCAACACACACACACACACCTCACATCAGTTTCCAAATTTACCTTTCACCTGCTAACCCCACAATATCACAAGGACACCCCCCCCCCCACACACACACACACTCTCTATCTCTCTCTCTTTCTGTCTGTCTCTCTCTCTCTCACGATCTCAAAATACTAATCTAATCTAAGCACCTAACTCCTCTTCCCCCCCAAAACCACCACCTCCACTGCCACCATCAATCCATGCAGTCTGCCAGGAACCAATAGCAGGCACCCACAATGTTACACCCAATCTCTGTGTCTCTTCATCCTTCTCACTTATCTTCTATCTATTCTCTCTCTCTCTCTCTCTTTCTCTATTTCTATCTCTCTCTCTCTCTCTCCATCTCTTCTATTCTGTCTCTCTTTCCATTCTGTGCTCTCTCTATCACTATCTCCAGGCATCTCCTATATCACAGATCTTCTAACCCTCCATATGTGTATGTGGATTATCACTTTACACTGGAGGTGTTGTGGTTACGTGCAGGTGAGTCGTGAAAGGTCAAAGAACTTGTGGTTCAGCCTATAGGCATATATAATGGCTGGACTCACTTTCTGTGTATGTGTGTCACTGTATGTTTGTCTGTGCTTGTCTAAGTGTATGTATGTATATGTGTGTATATGTATGTGTATGTGCTTTTATGCTACTGCACGTTTGTGTGTGTGTGTGTGTGTGTGCAGGCTTGGGTGTATGTGTGCGCACGTGTATGTGTGCTGTTGTGCTACTGTGTGTTTGTTTGTGTGTGTATGAGAGACAGAGAGAAAGAGAATTCCCCTAGGTGAAGATCTTGCCCATCAGTCCCCACCTCCCACCTCCACTCTTCCATCTGTCTCCATGGTGACCCCTATCAACAGTGCTGCAGGGGAAGAATGCCTCTTTTTGTACAGCGCCAGATTTTAGATGGAAAACCTATCTGCATGCCCGCTGTTTGCACCTGAAGGACGTGTGTGTGTGTGTGTGTGTGTGTGTGTGTGTGTGTGTGTGTGGGTGGCACGTGTATGTCGGGAAGTTGGTGGCATCTCAGGTTTTGCCACTTTACCACCCAGAGGGGCACCAGGGAAACAGAAACTCATTGTCCACCACAGCTGCCTGGGGAAACAGTAGCTTTTAAAGTCCGGAAGGGAATGTGTGTGTATCTGAGTGTGGGTAGATGGGTACATTCCTAACGTCATGTGTGAAACAGTGTGTGTGTGTGTGTGTGTGTGTGTGTGTGTGTGCACGCATGCATGTTCATGGCTTTGTGTGTGAAAGCATATGAATGTGTGTGCTTTGGTGTGTGTGTGTGTGTGTGTGTGTGTGTGTGTGTGTGTGTGTGTGTGTAAAGACAGCGCGAGATAAAAGATTTTTGGATTTATCATGGTTAGTGATTTGGGATGTGTGTTTGGATGTGGGGATGGATGTGTGTTCTGTGTGTGTGTGTGTGTGTGTGTAAAGACAGTGCGAGATGAAGGATTTTTGGATTCATCGTGGTTAGTGATTTGGGATGTGTGTTTGGATGTGGGGATGGATGTGTGGGTGTGTGTGTGTGTGTGTGTGTGTGTGTGTGTGTGTGTGTGTGTGTGTGTGTGTGTGTGTGTGTATGCATGCATGTACTTTAAGTTGTTCCTGCACCATTTCTGCACACTGCCAGAAATAAGTTGAGACAAAACAGAATGACAAAACCTCTTTTCTATGAGCGGAATGATCTATTCTACAGGCACCTGTCTGGATTCTACAGGCACCTGATTGGATTCTACAGGCACCTGATTGGATTTTTAATAAGCAGTTGTTGTTCTCTAGAGTCACGTTTGTGCTATTCTAAAGTGAAGAGACTGCCAGAATTGTCTTCATTATGTTTTTCTCTCATGATAGTTTTCTGTAACATGAAACCTTCACCTACACGTGTAAGGTGCTGTCCATAACATGAATGCTGCATGATGATCTATAGATTTCAATTTAGTGGTTCTTTGAGACTTGACCACTTTCGGGGTCAGTTGAAGCATGTTTAGTCTGTTTAGTCCTGAAGTATGTGCCTAAATGTAATTATTCTCTCTGAGATCGGCTGAATAGTCTGTGTGTTAGGTGTGTGTGTGTGTGTGTGTGTGTGTGTGTGTGTGTGTGTGTGTGTGTGTGTGTGTGTGTGTGTGTGTGTGTGTGTGTGTGTGTGTGTGTGTATGTATTGGAGGTGTCCATCCTGGCCTTTGACGTTTGACGTGTGTTTGGATGTGTGTGTGTGTGTGATGTCCATCCTGGGTTTTGATGACTGACGTCACAATGTGAGGGAGGACTGTCACTGTGTGTGTGTGTGTGTGTGTGTGTGTGTGTGTGTATGTGTGTGTCTGCAGGGGAAGAGTGATTCATTGTAAACTAGCAACACAACTGGACAGACAGACCTCAATGCCTGAGGCTATCCTCTCTAATCAGAACTCCAGTGCGTCAGCTACATTCTATGTCACCATACACTCCAAGTCTGTGTGTGTGTGTGTGTGTGTGCGTGTGTGTGTGTGTGTGTGTGTGCGTGTGTGTGTGTGTGTGCGTGCGTGCATATGTGTATGTATATTTGTGTGTGTGTGTATGAGTGTGTGTGTGTGTGTGTGTCTGTAACCAAAACCCCAATGAGTCAGCAGTGATTTTAGACTTCCTTACACAAATGGCATTGTGAAAGACCGTAATCTATGTCTGTGTGT
>JAIFZK010000211.1:230000-242500 GCA_027481765.1 Tenualosa thibaudeaui
GAAGTACAATTTATATACAAACACACACACACACACACACACACAAATCTCTGATCAACAAACAACTCTTGATTGAATTTGGATGTCCAAGATTATACCTCCCTAGGAAGTCTGCTGTATCTATAGTTTGAATTTAATTTGAGTGTTTAGGATTAGGATTAGCAAACTGGGATTGAGTACTGTGTTATTTCTGAAAAAGGACAAACAGTACATTGCCTTTATGACTGTGACCGCGCCATATTCAACCACTTTGAGTTGCCAGCAAATGTCTCAGTCGTTCAGCTTGTTCAGTTTGGCCTTAGCTGAATTGTAGATGGCTAGGAGCCTTCTGCTCTAGTGCTGGCATGGTCCCTTATGGCTGTTCACTTGGCAGTCATCTTGCTCAAGTCAGAATAGCAAACAAGGAAACTGCTTGCCAATGTTTTCAAACTGTGTGTTTTTTTTTGTTTTGTTTTTGTTTTTAAACTGTGAACAGAGGGTATATAAATGATCTGTTGAAGTGGTTCTCGGCAAACAAACATTGATGCCCAAATATCTACTGTTTGAATCAAACAATTTAGAAATGTCTATCAGCCAAACATGCACACACACACACACACACACACACGTACACATACACACACTCCACCCATTCCACCCAGTCCAGGTGAATTACAGACTCTTACAGACAGGTCTTACAGTGGGCCCAAATCCAGACAGTCTAGTGATGAGGTTCTGTCAGCTCAACAACATTCACAGTGTCCACTAACTCCAAACCCTTTTCCATCCATTTCTTCTTGACTTAAAATGGCACTCAGTGGAAAAATAACAACATCAACAACAGCCACAACAACAACAAATACTCAGCACAATATTCTTTGGGAACATTTTTGGAAACTGTTTTTGTCCCCTTCATCACAAACTGCTTCTCACATGTCAGTCTGTCAGGTTTATTCCCAGACAGAGCTGAGCCACCCAAGCCGAATGCTGTATGAGAGAGAGAAAAGAAAAGAAAAGAACCCCCCTGAATATGATAGGTATTGTAAATATACAGCACAGGGACTTGCTCTCTGGGTCTGGGTCACCACCTGCCGTGGGTACCAGCACGTACGCAGCTGTGGAAGGATTTGGGCCCCAAAAAATGTCACATTCTTGGTAATAATACAACATTAAATTCTTTTTTTAGGGGACAGTATCTAGTGTCCGGACTCTCCCCTTGTTTTAAACACGTACGCATGACATTTTTAACAAATGACCATTTCCTTTCCTCAGACCTTCACATGACCTGGTCTCCATAAAGAAACAAACAAGTGAAAAGTCAATCCAGTGCTCACCCCAAATACACAACCATGCCCAAATACTGACAATTTTAGGCAAGCCTTTGTGTCTGTGTGTGTTTGTGTGTGTGTTTCTCTTTTCCCCAGAGCTTTCTTTAGATCTGTATCATAATACCAGGGGTTCCTAAGTGTGTGTGTGTGTGTGTGTGTGTGTGTGTGTGTGTGTGTGTGTGTGTGTGTGTGTGTTTCCTACAGCCTAGTCTTTCTTCTTAAATGTTTATTATCATACCACAGGATTCTAGTAAGTTTGTCTGCCTGTGATACAGTTCCTGAATGACTCATCTCTGCTGTTATGAGGTTGGGTTGTGTGGAAAATGAGATGTGTTATATGCTGTGGTTGTTCTTAATGTTGTGAGTTTACAATGTATTTAATGTTGGGGCATTGTGCTTTGTTGTGCTGTATGAAATGCTGTGAAGTTGAGCTGTGTGTATTGCTTTGTATTATATGGACCATCAATCTAGAAATGTTTGTTCATTCTATGGAATGTGTATGGATGTATTATGGAGTTATGCAGGTGTGTGTGTGTGTGTGTGAGTGTGTGTGTGTGTGTGTGCAGTTATTGTTTGACAGTTGGATTACATTGAGTTGCAATGGAGTTGTGTTGAAATCAGTGGAGATGGCACGGCAAAGAGTTGTATTGACTTGTCTTGTGGAGATGTTTCTGCACCCAGGGCATCATACACAGCGAGATGCTGCGTGATCATGTGCCAAGATTAACCCGATTATGGGCTTAATATAGCAGAAAACCCTCAGATTAATATGCAATATGGAGCCATAGTGACAGTGTTGGCTTTGATAGCCAAATAATAGAGGTCAAAGCCGTGTCTGGGACCCTGGGCTGAAGGGGATTTTATTCAGAGGAATGCCCTGTGAATGTCCTGTCCAAGACCAGACACCTCACCAGACACACTACATACAAAAACTGGTTACACTTTACAATATTGGAGCATGAATAAGCATTCATTAATGCTTGAACTACTGCATCAGCTATAAGTTTATGATAAATTTATTCATGAGTCATTAAAAACTACATTATACATTCATGTTTAACACACGTACTGAGTAGTTTTTGATCTTGTATGAAATGCATGGTTAAGGTATGCTGGTATATCAGACTTTATATATCCCAGGAGTTGAGATGTTAATTAAATATGATTCATCCAAGGTATGATTTCTATTGGTTTATCGAAACCTTAATTAAAGAATTAGTTAATTTCCATGGAGTAGCCATATATACTGCTCCATTACTCCACAAAACTCAAAACCTCACAGGCTGTGTCCACAGTGGCAGACTCCTGCATTTTTACTGCATACATTTACATTTAGCAGACGCTTTTATCCAAAGCGACTTACGCTTGTCAACTGTCAATTAGTTCAGGCCAGTCTCCCCCAGAGCAATTTAGGGTTAAGTACCCTGCTCAAGGACACGTGGCAACGCGTGGGACGTGGCAACCCACAATTTCCAGGCGACTAGCATGCTAACCAGGTTCCTTAACCGCTATGCTACCACTGCCCCATACAACTTGTGGGGCCCATTTCCAGGTTGTTTTCTGCGAAAATGTGTGGTCATTTTACTATTGTGCTACTTTGACAAAACTGAGCCCTCATTTTAGCACATGATAAACAGCAAGCACACATTCTCTTGATGCAAAACAGTACCTCCCTTGTCTTGTGCACTAAGTGATACAGGAGTATGCCATTTTGGAAACTCTGAACAGAGCACAGGTGGATATGTCACCCTAATGATCTATGTAATTAATTATCATTATCATCACTATCAAAATAATTACAATTTCAAAATGTGTTTTGTATTAACATATATGCCCTTTGTGGAATATATAAAACAGGTGAATCATTAGGCAATACTATATAGGCTGTATCTGATGAATTTGGTTTGTTTAGAGGTTCAGTCTAGTTGACACTGAGCAATCTGCCATCAAGGATTAAACAAGAGTCTACTCAAAGGAAAATTCCAGAGCATTTCAACGTACTGTATATCTCTGTTGTTTGAGGTCACAGAGTGATGTGGGTAGGAAAAAAGAACAAGACAATTTGGTACAACATAGATCAAACAGTGAACCAGCAGCTAACGCTAACTGAACAGGCAAGGAAAATTAAACTGAAAGTCAGTTTCTGTGCCGCATTCAGATGTTTGTTTTTCTGTCTGAGAGAAGACAACATGGTGACTTTTGGCATAAACATCTAAATCATTGTGGTTGTTGTTGTCTCTGAAAGCGGTAATATAAAAATGCTTTTATATAAAAGTGGCACAAATGTAAATTTATAAAGAGGCTGAGAGGTGAGGTCACACACACACACACACACACACACAAACACACACACGCAGACACACACTCTGACCTGAATACAGGAACCCAGAAAAGACAGCATTATGATGTTAAAAATCTGCAAACATTTCCTGGCATACTTGGATTTTAAATTGGTTTTCAGGGAGCTTTCCAGTTCCAGCCAGCAACTCATCAAGAATGTCATGATTAGGGTAAATTGGCAACAGACATAGGCCAGTCATAATAAAACACTCCTCACACAACCATGTTAATGCTGCATATGTGTGTTTCTATGGGGCTCTGAACTAGCCTGCCTGATTGGCTACTAGAGATGCAGCCATTCAGAGTGTGGTGATGTTCTACAGGCTCTTAGGGGATAGCCAACAGGCCAACATAATGTCTTTCTAGATTTTCATCCCATTTACTGATTCATCCCTACTGTTTCATCACAATACAAGTATTGTTGGCACCACAAGATATAATCATCAGAAGAAAAACTCTTTACTGCCATGACCTAATTTCTGAATTTCAGCTAACAGCTTTTCCCTTCAGCCTGGACCATACAAACAGGAACTGATAATTTACAATGAGCAAAATTCAAAAGTATTCAACACATCAATTTTTTTTCCAGGATATATTTTCAATCAGGCTATTGAAGATTTCTAATCAAGGGTCAGAAGATATGTATTTAAATATAAAATATATTTACAGAAATCAGTGCATTCAATGCTTAAATGAGAAATGCGGTGTGAATTAAATCATAGCCAAATCATTGTTCCAGGTCACCAAGTGTTAACAGTAGAAAAAGAATGTGACAACTTGATACAATATAAACCAAACAGTGAGCTGGCAGCTAACACTAAGTAATGAACATTAACTTACTTTCAGTTTCATTTTCCTATGCCCAACTGGTCTATGTTGTATCAAATTCTCTGGTTCTTTTTCCTACAGACAGTGCATGGTAACCTGGAACAAGAGAGCTATGCATAGATTGACACAGGATTTCTTCTTTAATTCGCCCACTGTATTTGCATGTGTTTGTTTAATGTAATATATTACATTTAGCCTGCGGGTCAGCTGAGCTTACAACAGCCAAAGACCACTCAGAAAGAGCAATAGCCTAATTAGAATTGTAACTTCAAGCTTTTGGAAAATATGAAGCTTATGCTGCATACCTGTTCATTTGACGGTGTCACAAATCTTCAATACAGGCCTATATATGGACAGGCCTATTTGGAAAATTGATTAAACAGTAAACTATATATATTCTAGACCATGTTCAAATCTGTTTTAACATGTATTGAAACATGTCCGAACTTCCTCCATACCATTAACTATGCATAGTTCTGTAATGTATTTCAGTGGCATTTAGTAGCATTGAAACACATTGATTTTGACGAAGTGCATCCTAAAATTTTCAGTGTTAACATTCAAATTCACTTTCTGCATTCAGCATTCAGATTCACATTCAGCCAGACCTTTCAAAAGAAACAAAGTTGGTTTGGTTGAGAGGTCAGAGGGGGTGCACTGTAAGCCACTGTAGGCCAGCGGCATTTGCTAATGTGCATAGACGACTATTTCTATAGAGGACTGTTTCTACAGTGGTGCTGTGAGGGCCACCTGTGGCTGTGAGTGATGGCTTAGAGTACCCCAAACGTGATGTTTAGATCACAGTCACGTTTCGTCTCAGGGGAAATATCTGGGGCCCTGGTGGCTTTTTATGTCCTGAACACCATTTAAACACATAAGAGGATTACATGCCGGAGGGAGAAGGAAAGTTTCTGTGTTTGTGTGTGTGTGTGTGTGTGTGTGAGTGTGTGTTTGAGAGAGAGAGAGAGGTGTGTCTCTCCCTCTCCCACATCCTCAGACATCAGTAGGGGTTTAAGCGCTAAAGTTGCTAATCTCAGTTCTCTTTGGCTCTCTGGCTACTTACTGACTGACTGCTGGGGATCTCTGTGGAGCCCTTCAAGCATATTTGCAATTTACTTTCCTGCACGTGAGAAAGACCCTACTGTTGACTCCCCTGCGAGCCTTGCACACATATAACATAGACACAGACACACACACACACACACACACACACACACACACATTCTCTCTTTCACACATTTTCTCACTCAAACACAAACACCTACACATACACACACACACACACACACACACACACAGAGAAAGAGAGAGTCCCACACATGCACACACACAAACAGGGAGAGTTTTAGGGGAGCAAATACTCACTGATCTACTATTTGAACTCAACCATCACTAGACCTCACAAAAGGGCTGGGGTTGGGCCAAGTAAATATTCATTGATCTTCAACTTGACCTGATTTTAATCTGGCCATCTCTCTATTTTAAATTAGCATGTCCAGTCTATGAACCTCTCAGAGGGGAGCACCTCCTCGGCAGTCGCATCTACGGAGACCTCCACACAGCTGTCCTGGTTAGTCTCTGCTGATGTTGTTCGACAGCGTGAAGCAAGAGCAAGCTAATGCCCTTAATGCTGTAAGCTAATCACCTTATTAATCAGTAATGGCTTACGAGCTGGAGGATTACTATTGTGTTTAGGCATGAATTAGACGCAGACAAGAGAGCTGTGGTCTTTGGTGGGTCATGTCACTCAACTTAATGGACCTCATTTCCTGTGCTTACAGTAGGATGAAGTGCATATTGTGAGTTGCTTAACAAAGGGTTGCTTCACCTCTGTGTGTGTGTTGTTTTTTAGTTTGTTTGTTTTTTTGTGGTGTTTGTGAGTAGTGCTTGGGGTGCTTTCGGCGGGAAAACACTGTCATGTGATTCACACACACATCCTGTAGGGTTCACACACACATCCGTAGTGTTGCTTGCTGAGATTGCAACCTGAGAAGCCAACTGTATATTTGAACATGTGTTGAGCACAACTTGCATGTTAAATTGGTATTTGGAGTCGGCAAGTTAAAGTAGAAACCCGGTGTGAATCAGTCCATAGCTCTG
This sequence comes from Tenualosa thibaudeaui, assembly GCA_027481765.1. Classification (NCBI taxonomy): domain Eukaryota; kingdom Metazoa; phylum Chordata; class Actinopteri; order Clupeiformes; family Clupeidae; genus Tenualosa; species Tenualosa thibaudeaui. The sequence goes on from JAIFZK010000211.1 coordinate 236,576, forward strand.
TTGTTCCAGTGCTATCAGTAGAAAAAAAGAACAAAAGATTTTATACAACCCACTGGCAGCTAACATGAATGGGGCACAGAAACTCAATTTTAGCTTCCTATGCCCCATGTAGTTAATTTGTTATGCGTTCAATCAAATGTCATTGTAATTTTTACAGACAGTTTTTCGTGACCTCAATCAACAGGGGTAAATTCCTCCTTTAAATTGGGAGTCTACAGCATGTGTTGCACAAAGGTAGGAAAGTGTGAGCATAGTTTGGGGGCCTGTTTCAGTACAGCAAGGTGGTGAGCCATTAGCTGTGGCCATATTCAAAGGTGACCCACAGTGGAGATGGCTGCATTTATCACAGCAAGCTCTGCAGTGTAGTTTCCTTCTTCCTCTGAACTGTTGTGACATGTGTCTGTGATTTGCAGGCCACTGTGTGATGTGGTGTTGTTGATGTGGAATTTGAATGGCTCTTTTATACATTTCAGGCTGCCGGACAGTAAAGGCTACATTACTGTTATATTCAATTAAATTCATTAAACAGACTTCAGGGTTCATAAGACAGCACAGGTAAAAAGAAAAACACAGAATATATACAAAAATAAAAAGTGAATTCAAATAACAGAGATATTTCAGTCAGTGCACCCTCAGTCTGGATGAGTAGCGGGAGCAACTCACTATAGGATTTGAGTGCTACAGTGATACTCATGAATTTATAGTACAGAACATATCCACATTTGGTTGTCTGTAGGTTGAAGACCAACCATAACATCACATGAAATGTGTTGCTGTTTCTCTTTTGGATTTGTGCAAGTTACGCATTACTTTGTGATGTATTTAAATGGGAGTTGAATTATTCTGTGTATGAATTGTGCTTTGTACTGACTAGGAGGATGTGGATCTTTAGTGTGTTCAGCTGTGTTGCAGTCATGTAGTGCTGTGTTGACTGTTTTATCACCCTCTGTGCCAAGACTGAGACATCCACACGACAGACTGTAATCCACAGGTCAGCAGCATACGCACACTGCAGGACCAGAAACGTCAGTCTCTGACACACTGCTATTTCTTTTGGCATTCTCCACACTCCCCAACCTTTCAAAGATGACATTAGGCAATTCACTTTAAAGGCCTCCTTCACAATATTTACTCATTGGCCTTTAAAATGTCAGAGGCACAGAGGGCACTGGGGTGTGAAGACACTCACACACAGAAATGAGTGGGTGTATGGTGGTAAAGCCATCTTCACAGTGGACAGAAGGGCTAGATTGGACTTTTAAAAATGCAAGGACCAAACAGGAGTCAATGAAGTGCAAGCGTGTTACAATAAGATGAGCAGTAGATGAAGGACTGACCCCCCCCCCCAACTACTGAAGGATATTGTTCCATGTTGCAGACACTTCCTGTTGTTCAGTTTACCATTTCACATATGCAATGCCCCCTTCTCCAGTCTCATTCAACCAGACATGACAATTTCATGAGCTTAATCTGCCATGACGAAAGTAACTTTAAATGAAACTATAACACATGTGTAAGCATGTCAGGCCACACAAATTTCTCAAATAAACCCTCAGGGATCCCCCTTCATAATTATGTCCACATCTCCCTGTTGTGAACTTTAAAAAAATGATACATTTTGTAAAAGTTCACTTCAACCGGTTCATGCACACTCTTGGACTATCAGCCAGGTCTTTGTGGGAATCCTCATTAAAAGTGCATTCTTAGTTGCCATGTTTAAAAGCTACAAATCCTTATGTATTCAGCCATTACTTGCCCTCAAGAAAAGAATCCCATACAACTACAACACAAGACAAACTACTGGGAAAGTTTGGATAAGAGCAGTTTTATTGTCTAAAAGGCCACAGAAGTCAGGAATTCATTGATCATTAAAATCAACTGAAGATGACAACCTATTGGGATGTGGCTTCAAGAACTGCAGTCACCATTTCAACTGTAAGCGCCATTCCATGGGATTCTATAAGGAGAAGGATTGGTTAAGGTCAATCCAACAACTATAGATCAGCAAAAAGTTTACCTGTAAAAAAAAAAAAAAAACAAAAAAAAAACACTTCCATCAAATAGAAAAGCAAGTAGTGTCCAGTTGCACTGCATTTTTGTTAAAAAAAGGACAAAAAAGCAGTCCATCAAGAAACAGGTTTCCATCAAGCTTCATGCACCAACTAATTGAAGAAACCATTTTAGAAAGTCACAACTGAAGGGCACATTTAATCCATTGCAAACAAAATTGACTGTAGATCTGTGCGTGTAGAGGGAATAATGTGCTTGAGGTAATGGAAACTTCTTGACAACCCAATTTAACACAACTGGTCAGAACACTTCAATTAAGTCAAGTAATCTTCACTGACCAGTAGATAGAAACAAAGATGTGCACATCATTTGGCTGAACTTTTGAAAACATGCAACCTTGATAAACCTGATTACTGTCTGGTCATTGCAACATCAGTGGTATCCACAGGAAGATTGTTGTAGTCTAGAAAATCCTTACCACAGCCTTTAGTTTGGGCTTCCGTAGCTTCAGCTTGTAGATTTGGCTCCGCAGTGGCATCCACAGAATCTGTAACTAGGGCCTCTAACAGAGGTCAGATTCAGAACACATTTAAACTCTTCAGACACTGAAGGGAAAAAAATCCAACTTCAATCAGCCCATATCCCTGTTCTTTGAGGCTACCGGTAGCTAAACAGCACTTGGTACAACGGAGACCAAATTTGCAAAATGGCAGCAAACACTAACAGACAAGGGCATAAGAACACAAGACTACCTTGCCCTCATCAGTTAATGAGGACAGTCATGTCACCATTTGGTCAACATTTCACCTAACTTGTTCCCAAACCTACTGACAGCATTCAGCAAGGTGAAAGGCAAAGGGTTGATTTACTCCAGATAATCCTTTAAGATATTGTAGGATGTAGAAAGCCCTTACCAGTACCTTCAGCTTGTTTAGTGGTAGTCTCACTTTGGAGACTCAGCTCAACACTGGCATCCACAGCATCAGCAGCTAGTAGGGCTTCAAACAGAATAATAAAGCTCATACATTTACATTTAAAGGAGAACTCTGGAGCAAAATGCTTTCTAGGGCCATTTTCAGATGATTAGGGATTGGTAGCACAATCATGTTAAATGGACAAGTCTTGAAAATTTTTTTGAAAGTGCAACACACTGCAAAGGGCACCAATACAAAAACCCATTTTTAAACACATTACACTTTTGTGGTGTCCAACTCTGCAAGTGTGCAGACGGGTTCTGTAGAAGACTTTATAAAGCCAGTGAAGCAATACATCCAATTGTCTGTAGAGCCCTTACAAATACCTTCAGCTTGGGCAGTGGTAGCCTCATTCTGGACACTTGGTTCAGTGGCATCCACAGCGTCAGCAACCATTGGGGCTTCTAACAGAAGTGAGAGTTATTCAAAACAGAACCCCCCCCACCCCACACACACACATAATCTGTAGAAATCCCCAACCTTTAGCCTGGGCCGTAGTAGTCTCATTGTGGAAGTGTGGCTCAGTAGTGGCATCGACAGCATCAGCAACCAGTGGGGCTTTTAACAAATTAAAGTTATTCAGAACACTTAAGGTTGTCAACACTAAAATGTTGTCTGTAGAAAGCCCTTACAAATACCTTCAGCTTGGGCAGTGGTAATCTCACTCTGGACACTTGGTTCAGTGGCATCCACAGCATCAGCAACCAGTCGGGCTTCTGACAGATATTAAAGTTATTCAGACTTCAAACCACCGACCAAGCCCCAGAAATTTAAAATGTTGGGAGTGTAGAAATTCCCAACCTTCAGCTTGGGCTGTAGTAGTCTTATTGTGAAAATGTGGCTCAGTAGTGGCATCGACAACATCCACAACCAATGCTGCTCCTAATAAATTAAAGTTATTCAGACCACCAACCAAATCAAGAAAAAGTCAAGAGAGGAAAAAACTGCTTTGATTGTAATACTCACCATAACAAACACACACATTGAGCAAAATCAAAAATACTATTGTTCCCAACATCATGATGCTAAAGTGCAGGCAAAAAACAGATAAGAACACAAGCACTTCTTTGGAGAGCTGTGAGACCTAGTCCTCCTTCAGAGCAGTCTTATATAGGCCTACCACATGGGCCTCACAGGTGTAGCTCATTGAACTTGTAGCACGATAATGAGCCTACACACACGAGGAGCTCAAGTGGTCTTACTAATTGCATGGACTAATTAACTCTAAATTGATTTTACCTAAAATATCTCTTGGCAGAATTTATTCTATTTTAACAGCCCATGTGATGTTTTTCAAACATCTAAAAGATAGTGACAAGGTGTTTGCACAGAGACAGTTTAATAAGAGGAGACACATCACTTGAAATGTATTGTGGCAGTTTGTAACATAAAGATGGTGAAGCTGAGAAATGAATACCCCTGCCCTACAGTAAAAAAGGCAAATTCAAGATCATACAGCGCTTTGCACGGGCACTGATCTCTAGAATACCTGGATAGAGCATCTACAGCATAACGCTGAGGCGTATTCTGTAGAGATCAGTGCTCCTGTGCAGCGCTGTGTAATCTTGACTTCACCTAAAATAACCATTCACATTGTTGGAAGTGGTATGATTGACAGTTAGACTCTCAGAATTCTCTCCATCACCATGGTGATCACCATGCTGTGAATGTTGGTATTAGTAGTAGTATAAACCAGTGGTATAATGCCAAGTTTGAAATCATGCTACAAGTAATGCTCTCTGCCATTTTGTTTCTTTGTTTAATTGTGCTCAATTTGTTCTAATTTTTCTTTGGTTTACAAAACACATCACATCAAAACAAACACATTAGAAAGTCTTTGCTTGTTTTTTGCTTTTCAACACTGATTACTCCGACTGACCCAGATCCACCTCATCACTAATAGTGTTAGCCCTAATATTGTGAGGTAAACAGTGAGCAGATAATATCGTGAACAAAATCTGACTGGACTGGAAGTTAAACAAAATTGGACTCAGTTTGATTACACACTGTGCTTCTTTTCAGCTGAAAGTTCTTCTGTGTGGATTTGTTCTGAAATTGCATTGATCCAATCATTTATGTGACAAGAGTTCCTAGATTTTCAGTATTGAAAGACTATTTTCTTAGTGATAGTTAGAGAGCAAAGGACTGTGAATTTCTGTGGAATGAGAATAGATGTGGTGTCTCCCAGAAGATAAAGTGAGGGTGAGAGTGGGATGTTTTAGTCACTGAGGTCCATAGGAGGTTGACTGGGTGACAGGTCTAAGTGGCATGCAGATATGTGTCAGTGCTCCCCGAGGTGCAGTGTGGACAGTCTGTGCTGGCTATTCCCATTTTGAATAGTTTACTTTTAGTAATGTGAGTCCTGTGAATAGTTTTATATTGTGTAGGTGGTAGGTTACTATTAGAGGTCATGGAGAATATATTCTTGCGGATAAAAAAAACTTTTCTCTTCTTTTTTCTTTTCTTTTCTTCTCTTCGTTTCTCTTCTCTTCTCTTCAGTGGGTTGATCTAGTGCTGTGTGTAGGAGTGTGTGAGCGAATACGTGTGTGTGCATGTGTGTATAGTCTCCCAGATAGGAGAGACAGAGGTCAGGACCTGTTGAAAGGGGTGGGTGGAGCGGGTTGGTGGTCTAATTAAAATCAGGCAGCGGAGGGGCAGCTCGGCACGTGAGGCCCCCTCCAGCCATGCCTCACCCTAGACACTCAGCAGCACAGGTGCAGCAGCGCAAACGATGAGTGAGCATCTCACCACCCAGCACGCCAGGTGTATGCACCTTACACACACACACACACACACACACACTTGCTAACACACATACACTCAAACCTGTACACATACTTGCTAATACTGCCAGGTGTATGCACCCTACACACACACACACACTTGCTAACACACATACACTCAAACCTGTACACATACTTGCTAATACTGCCAGGTGTAT
>JAIFZK010000211.1:247500-312500 GCA_027481765.1 Tenualosa thibaudeaui
CTCTCTTTACCTCCCTCAATCTTTCTATCCATCTCTCTGTCTCTCTCGATGTCCTCTGCCTGTGAGAACATTCTGTGCCTGACTTCTGCTTTTTTGTTCTTCTTAGTGGTTATGTGAGAGAGAGATGGAAGTAGAGAGTGTCAGATGGAGGGATGGAGGGACCTGAGAGAGAGAAGGATGAAGAAGGGCAGGGAGGTAAGCAATAAAGAGAGAGAGAGAAGAAACAGAGAGAGAAAGACATTGAGGGAGAGAGAAAAAAGAAAGAGAGAGAGATCAGAGTGTGTCCAAATTACATTACTGTTCATTCAGCATCACCCATTAATGGTCATTACTTGGTAATGGCCTGTTTCTTGCTGGGTCCTAGAGTCCTGCTGGTGTCGGCCTCTGCAGCGTTGCCAACCAGACCTCTGATGCCCCCCAGGGTGCCAGCTACATACTAAAGGATGCTCACTGGTTACCATGGCAACAAAGAAGGTTTCTGTTCAGGCACTGTTCACTGCTCTGACTAGTGCATAAGGGTCCTTGAGGAAAAGAAAATGCTGTTAAGTCTGTGTGTGTGTGTGTGTGTGTGTGTCTGTGTGTGTGTGTGTGTGTGTGTGGTGTGTATGTGTTGTACCTGTGAGAGTACACAGGTACTCTTAGTTCAGTCCCTGTCGCACTGTCTGTCTGTGCTTCTTTTGGCCATCCCTCTGCCATCATTACAGCAGTGGCACTCTTCCCACACCCGTCATAAGTCACGAACACATCCCTGTGTGCGTGTGTGTGTGTCAAACTTGTCATAAGTCACAAACACATCTCCCTTCACATGCATATTATACTGTGCTTGTTTCATGTTGTGTGTGTGTGTGTGTGTGTGTGTATGTGTGTATTTGTGTGTCAAACCTGTCATAAGTCACAAACACATCCCTCCCTTCACATGCATATTATACTGTGCTTGTTTCATGTTGTGTGTGTGTGTGTGTGTGTGTGTGTGTGTGTGTGTGTGTGTGTGTGTGTATGTGTGTATTTGTGTGTCAAACTTGTCATAAGTCACAAACACATCCCTCCCTTCACATGCATATTATACTGTGCTTGTTTCATGTTGTGTGTGTGTGTGTGTGTGTGTGTGTATTTGTGTGTCAAACCTGTCATAAGTCACAAACACATCCCTCCCTTCACCTGCATATTATACTGTGCTTGTTTCATGTTGTGTGTGTGTGTGTGTGTGTGTATGTGTGTATTTGTGTGTCAAACTTGTCATAAGTCACAAACACATCCCTCCCTTCACATGCATATTATACTGCTTGTTTCATCATGTGTGTGTTTTTATGTATGTGTGTGTGTGCCAAACCTTTCAGAAATCACAAATACATCCCTGCATCCTTCACATGCATGTTATACTCTGCCTGTTCTTAAAGTCAGTCACCATTTAAAGACCGGATAAGACTGGAGGAATTTTAATGACAGGCTAAGGATGATAGGACACACACATAGCCTAGTTGATAGCTGAGCTTGAGTAAATACACAGTCAGCTTTACTTCATACAGACACACACACACACACACACACAACTACACAATTACAGTGATGGTCTCAAAAGCTCTGCTCTGGTTTCAATATGCAGTCATTTCACTGTATTATTTCACAGTAATTCTTTTGCACAATTCCAAATCTAATTAAAATGAATTAGATTTGATTGGATGTGATGCTACAGCTCTCTCTAGTTAGTGGGGGGGGGGGTTACTGTAAAGTGTGTGTGTGTGTGTGTCATGTTGTGATGAGTGTGTGCTGTGTTGTAATGAGTCTCAGCTCATTAAAGAAGACTGAAGGAGCCCACAGCGAGTTACTGGGTAAGACTCATATTCTCCAATTGATGCTGGGAAATGTGTATAATGTAATGTGATGTAAGGTGTGTGCGTGTGTGTGTGTGTGTATCAGTGCTGCGTGGGCTGATCCAAAATGAGTGGTCACCCCCAGTTTTGAGTCCTACAAAAATGCAAAAACCACAAATATTTCTAGCCTATGAAATGCGAAAGGCTATTATATATGCTCAGATCCATGGCTCTTTCCACACATGGTGCATGTGAGCATGACATGAAAGTGATGGAGACAGTCAAGGAAAAGTTAGTAAACCTTTGCATCCCAATAGGCCAAAGCTCAGCCCAAAACATTCAGGGACACATGTAGCCCACGTTAAATGATGCCATAACATTTCAGTAGCCTACTTTGTGTTTGATGTTAAATAACATAATAAGGCATACTTATTGTTATATTTTTGAATGAAAAAATGCAGGTCGTGCATCATGTCGGGTATCATTTGGAGGTCAGCAATTTTTGCGGGGCAGGTTGCAGTCAGGTCGGTTGAAAGCGTTAAATGATTGCAGGACATTTCTAAGCTTACACATGCATCACTGGTGTGTGTGTGTGTGTGTGTGTGTCTGCATGTTGTGTGTGTGAGTATATACGTGTGTATACTGTATGTGTGTGCTTCTGTGAGTATACGTGTGTGTATGCATATGTGTGTGTTTTTATGAAGTAAACCTTACTTTGTATTGACTCAAGCTCAGCTATCAACTATGCAATGTATGTGTGTGTGTGTGTGTATCTGTATATGTACTGTATGTGTGTGTGTGTTTGTGTGTGTGTGTGTTTATAATGTATATATACTTTATGTATGTGTAAGTCTGACTTTCATTGCATCACGCCCACCTTCACACCAATGGTACAATGGCCCTGTCCGCTCTCCCTCTTCCTGGAGTGTGTACTTTGGTCCAGCCCACTGTACATGCGTGCGATAGAGGTTTTCCGGAAGCAGGAAGCAGGGATGTCAGGACATGTGTGGAGTGGAGCAGGGACACCCCTGATGTCATCTGTAGCCACGCTGTGTGGGAGGAATGTGTTGCTCATGGCAACCAGGCTCTCCACTGTTACAGTTGACATGCCAACGAACAAACTCCAACGCAGCACAGTGCACCCACGCCAAGGAGACACACTGACGCACTGACGTAGAAACACACACACACACAGACTCACACTCACATACACGCACCAGTGGCAAAAGTCTCAAGCCTCACACATGCTTACGCATACACACACACCCTCAAATTATTTACGCAGTAGAGATGTTTGATTGAAAGTCTCTAGTGGCAACAAACTCACACCTCCTCTTTCTGATAAATGCAGACACACACATACACTCACACACACACACACTTGTCGTGTTTTAGTAAGCATGTGTAGATGATGCATTGAGGGGGTTGTACTTAGCCAGACTTGCCCAGCAGACAGTCTCATCACCACATCAGACCCCAACCCACACATACAGTACAAGACAGAACACACACACACACACATACACACACACACACACACATACACACACAGACCATGTGTGGGTGATGTTTGTGGACTCGTATGACACGTGCGATCTGACACACGTGTCTGTGTGTGCGCGTGTCTGGTGTGTGTATGTGTGTGTCCTTCACTTCAGCTGATGCTCCAGCCTTGTCTGCTTTACCCTCCTCTATCTGCTCTTGACAAAGCCTTCATACCCTCACACTCCACACTGAGTCACTGTCGGTCCTCAAGCCCTCCACTATTAGTTGTTCTCTCACACACCCTTCGCTCTGACCACAGCCTTATTGATAGATGTCATAGACAACACAGAGACTTCTGACTCTCTGTCTTGAACCCAGTGGAATTCACCTGCACAGACCCCCACATCAAGTGACGTCTCACCCCGCCTCACCTCACACACCTTGTCCCACAACTCGGTAGACATGATGTCACTTCCAGTATGCCTTGCTGCCGTGTGTGTGTGTGCGTGCTCCACAAGTGTGTGTGTTTCTGTGGGTGTGCATCTCTTGATGCATCCTTGATTAAACCATTCAGACAAAAACAGCAATGAAGGTCCAAGATATACAGTTCAGATAAACATTTAACATGCTGACTGCCAGACACACACACACACACACACACAAACACACGCACACACACAACCACAAACACACATACACACATTAACACACACACACTTGCCCACCCACCCACACACACTAACACACACAAAAGCAAATTGTTCAGTCTTATTTGATGCCTTCCACAGTGCACAGTTCACTCTTACCAAGGTTACGACACAAAAAATAGACCCTCTGAAAAACATTTGCTCATCCTCTACCCCCAAAAAGTGGCCTTGAGTGGCTTTCACACAAACATGAATTCCTGACTGTGACAGGCAGAGCCAGTCAAACAGAACTGAGTTGATAACAAGTGCTAGTCGGAATGGAACCAGGCTCTGATGGGCCTTCAGTAAAAATGGACTCACTTGAGTGAACTCACTCAAGCCTAAATGTAAAAATCTATAAGCCTGGACCAGCATGTACCTCTGCAACTCTACCTAGCTCTGAGCCCTCGCTACGATTGAGGCCAGACTCCAACAGAGGAGTGGCATGTGCACAGGACGCTAACATATACATACCCCTGCCCTGCCACCTTCACTTGCACACACACACACACACACACACACACATATATATACACGCACACATTATTCACACTCACTCACACACACCATTTGAGGGCAAACAGAACCTCCTACCACAAAATCTACACCTCCCTACCCCCCCCCCCCCACACACACACACACCCCTAAACCCTTTACTTACCCTCACGTGAGCTAATTAGAGAGCTTCGTTAATGCGCCACAGACATGTGACCTGGAACTGTAAGGCACTTAACATTTACCCACCCTACCCCCCTGCTCCCACTGCCATCAGTGGAGAACCCAGACCCATGAGACTCATGCATGGTGAGAAAGTCAAGTCCAGAGCCTACCAGGACAAAATACGGAGAAAGGGGGCACCCCTTTAATGGGATTTCCAGACCTCTGGTTTACCAGGTCACTGCTTAAAGGTCTATTGGTGGCCTTCAGGAGCCTTGGCCCCTGTTTAAAAGGATTACTTCTAGACAGGAGGTCGGTCACTACGAGACGAGAGCAGGAAATGGTGTGTTTTAATGCTGGAAGTTTAAATAGGGATGGCACGATGGAGATATTTTAAAATCCTTTCAGTGAGAAATTAAAAAGGTATCATAGGATGTGAGAGAGGTTAACTGTATTAATTGGTTAATTGGATGTTTACCCTTACTGCCTCTCTATAATCACATAGAGTAATAATGTATTCATTCTCACGTTGGGCAAGAACAACATATTGTATACTATTATCTCATTATAGACATTTCCATTCAAATGAATTGAGTTGAGTCCACAGCATCAAAACCATCCATTTCTCTCTTTAAAAGTATATTATTCCTGACTTTAAAATACCTGTCATCTCACTGGCATCTGTGGTGAACTTGATTGGCGTAATATAGAAGATCCCCTTCAGTATATTTTGATCCTGATAACTATAACTATATATATATCCCTGCAAATAAATATCCCTCTTGTTTCTTTGAATGACAACATTCACACTGCAAACTATAACAACTTCGGTGTGATCACTTTCAGAGAGTTAAAAGCTGGCAGCCAATCAGAAACCATTGAATTTTAGACATTGCATTCACTGACATGAGGAGAGACTGTGGTTATCATTGGTGAGTATTGACATTATTATAGTTATAATTATAATTATTTATAGTTATCATTCTAGCCTCTTAAGTCCAAGTTGAATGGAATTCGGCCTTGTTCGTCTAGCACTTCAGTCTGTTTACAAGCCCTTTCTTTCATGTTCTTTTTTCATTTTCCTTCATCTATTATTGTCATATGGTGACATTTTCTGAAATTAGGAAGATTCTGTTGACTTTTACTTTTGAGTTCTTGTAAATGTCTTTGTGCAAATGTCTCTATGATTAATCTCATTGTGATTTTCATTTTTGAATCACATCCTGTGTGGGTTTTATCCAGCAATCCCACAGTGGAAATGCAGGTCAGATATTAATCTCTCTCTCTCCCTTTGTGCTGTGCTGTGTGTGTGTGTGTGTGTGTGGCTGCCCTTTGAGTTTGGCTGAACTAGCTTTCACTCCTTAACACACTTCTACACTTCTGCTTTGTTCCCTTTTCTTTTCATCTACAAGTTCACCCCTTTCCTCTGTGAAACTCCCCACCAGGCCTCCTCCTCTGGAGGAAAGAGCTGGGTGTTACTGTGTCAGAAGACGAATGGAAACAAAACACATCTTGCAGCAGCTGCGGCAGACTGCTGGTCCCGGAGCACAGAGGCTTCCGAAAGGTCACAGACATCATCACCCTCTCTAACTTCATGTGACTGTGTGCAGTGTTTGTGTTGTCATTGTTAGCTGTGTTTGTTGGCATTGTTTTTTGTTTTTTTTCTTATTCCAACACAGAAACATAGCTTTGAAGCTTTTCTGCCTCCAGGACTGTGTAATGTGTATTGGTTTAACTTTCAGAGTTTTTTGGACATGTGCTGGCTGATTCTCAGGAAATTTGTTTAACTTTAACTGAAATGGAACGTTGTGTAATACGAGCATTCTAATTCACCTTTGAGCTCTTCACCAGATTTGGACAAGCACCAGGTGTCAGTTTGGGTAACCCGCCTAACACCCAACTAGACAAGCTTTGAACGACATCTGGCTTAGATCTGGGCCATAGACAGCTGCTGTTTGCATATTGTCTGTAACTGAAAAAAATGTCCTGTATGTTTATCATGGAAATGCAATTTGAAAGAAGGAAGAGTGAAATCAGACTTACGTTTTTGTTGTTTTATTATAAAATTGTCATATTTACACAAAGAGCTCAACACTATAAATACTATGTACAGAAATAATCTCTCTGGCAATATAAACAGTGGAATAAACATAGTCTTCACCTCAAAAGGAAGATTAGTCAAAATACAGCTACTTTGTTTACAAAATTACTGACCATGCTATACACACTTCAAATAAACAGCAGATTAAACAAGATCCAAACCATATCGGATCAGCTGTGAAGAGACCACCCCCGTAGGTAAGATCTCCCTCCCAGAGAACAGATAAACATTTAAACAGATCTGGGGTGTATCCTCCCCGGACCTGTGCCGGATCCGTTTCAGCTACAGCAGGTAGTCTTTAGCAGGCTCTAGGAAGTGAGAGCACTATGCATGGCTTGGGGGAGACGGGGCGGGGGGGGGGGGGGTCACACTCCATCACTGTGACATGACATCTCATAGACGCAATGCATATAGTCAATGAGCGTAAATAAGTAACCAATGAGGTGATGTTTTAAGATTCATTGCAACAGCCTTATACATAAAATGTCTGGAATGTCACCCTAAACATGACACAGGCTTCATTGCCACTGAAATACACAAGGCTATCTGATGTGTATTCATGTAAGAGTCCATTTAAGTAGATATCTGCTCAAGATCTGAGGATGTCCTTGGACACAGGAGGTTGGATGCATGCTAGGAGCCACAAGGAAAAAGCAGTTATGTTCTCTTGCATAGGCAGCAGGTTTAAAAGCACCTTCATTGACTGTGGTCATGTGACACGGAACTCATGTTTGACCTTTGACAGACAGCATCACCTCCCTACACAGCTACTTGTGAACAATTTCATCAATATCAACTACATGGCGTGTTTTTCTCCTTTAACTTCAAGGCTACTAACCAGCGACCTTTCTATAGGCTACTCTTGGGGACCTTGTATAATTGCACTATAGAACTTGCTCCTGATTTTGATACATTCGCCTGTGTCTGTAAATAGGAAACATGTCCATGCTGCGTCATATCTGTCCCAGAGTTCCTTGTAGGGCTTAGACATCAACACAGGTTTAGTGTTCTTGTTGTAGGCTAAGCTGCTTGGTCAGATCCCACAGCAGCCACCGAAAGACTAAGCGTGGAGTACTTCCGATAAGAAAGCAGCGGCAGTCTCACTCCGTTCGCTTGCGTCCAAACACAGCAGACATGCTTCTTACAATGCCTCTGAAACCGGCGGCGCCTTTCTTCAATGCTCTCGCCTCACGGATCAGTTCAAGCAGTTCGTGAAACACCAACAGCACCCCGTGATAGGTTTCCGCGGCGGAGATCTCGAAGAATCCGCAGTCCGCAGAAAGAGCGAGTAGGCGCCCTTCCTCGCTAGAGACCGTTCTGCGGTGTTGGAGGTCCCGCTTGTTGCCCACGATGATGATGGGTACGGCTGCAGTGGACAGTTTACTCTTGGTCTGTCGGATACGCTGCACCTGTTGCCGCACTACGTTGAAGCTCGCCCGGTCGCAGATGCTGTAAACCAGGACGAAGCCGTCCGCCCACTGGAGCTGTCTCTCATTTACGTGCCCAGTTTCATCGCCATTCTGAAACAGACAGGGCACGAACTTTTAGCCATGATCAGAGACAATTTTGTCCTTGCAAATGATAGGCTATATTAACTTTAGATTGTGAGATTGTTGTTGAAAAGTTTAATCTGTCTATGGAAAGATGATGCAGCTTACCTGAGTGTATGACGAGTCCCAGATATTGAAACAGATATCCCGCCCATCAATTTTATCGGCATGACTGTATATTGAATCTGCGTGAGGGAAAAGGTGGGTCAGTTCACATGTATTCTAGAACAACGTCAAACAATAAGAACACGGGCAGCTATCCAAAGTTCAACTTGTACTAAAAGGGCTTACTCACCTATGTCACCATATTCCCCGATGAACCTTCGGGTGAGGAATCTCACTGTGAGCGCTGTGGAGAAAGAAAATAAATAATTTAATTTGATTAAAACCTAATTTGTTTTTGTGTGTTATTTAAATGTTTGTTAGTTATGTAAAATGTTCATCATAAACAACTACACGAAGAGGAGATGACAGTACGAGTAATAATCTTTACCCGACTTCCCAACGTTGTCTGCTCCCAATAACAAAATGTTGGCTTCGACCCTTTGCTGGTGTCCATCCATCGTCTTGCTGCTGTTGCGCGTACGCTGATTTACCTGAACAACCATTTGAAAACTGGATAGTGCTCTTTTCCCCAACAGTCAGTCAGTGCAGAAGGAAAAGACGAGGTGAAGCACTAATATACTAGGGTGGGAGGGTCCATTGGTCGATAGGCAGCCGCAATAGCCAATGAAAGGGCTGAGCGCCTCGCAAACGCTGCTTAATGGAATCCCGAGACACCTAGGGGACCGAAATGCCTCACATATTTCTGCGTATCGACAACTTGGTAAATGAGTTACTAGATTGTGTTTTAATTTGACAAGGTGGTATTTTACTTAAGCTACATCCTGAGTTGTGCAAACAGCTGCACTATTTAATCGCGCACGATAAGAGGGGTAGACGTGCCTCATATTTTACCAAATAGATCTTTTCATTGCCAACGCAAGGTATAATAGGCCTAAAGCAAATATCCTACGCATAGGAATACCCAATAAATCTTTGTTGGGTAACAGTTGGTAAATGGCATATTTTTAAATGTGTAGATACGCCTGATTGCAAAAAACAAAATTAACCTCTAGTTCTACCCGGTGGATCCAGGAGAGCCGCGGAGCGCATATTTCTTTTGAGCTGACTCAAATGATCCCCCGCAGTCGTCAAGCTTTTCAAAAGATTTGCTAATTTCAAGAAATGGGATGCTATTGTCATTTATGCACCTTCACACCTCATTAACGCAGTGGCTCATCGCTGACCCATCACTGAAGAACAGCATGCCCGAACATACTCCAACGCCCAACGCCGACAGAAAAATAACTTTTATTACTTGCGCCCTCTGGGGGTCAGGAAATGTGCTTACGTGCATTGACATCAAACTACATTATTTTAAGACGGCACCTTAGCTAGAGCAACGAATGACAGGTTGTACAACTTTAGGATATGTATTATTCACTGCATCCCGTTTGTTGCCCACATTCCTTTTGATTGATTTGAAAACTGGGAGTCAAACAGTTGGTACGTTTGTCATTAGGACAATGAATTCATTCAATGTAATGTAATGTAGGTGAATTTTTTCGATATAATGTAACAGTTCGTCATGCTGCTCTATGGATGTAGGCAGGGGGTAGTCAGTCACACTAAGAGCTCAGAAAACATCACTGATAAAAGTCTAGTGCTTCAGTAAAGTTACTCAGCATTAATGAACAACACTCAGATATGAAGAATGGAAATGTATGTACATCACCGGTATTTTGAACAGCTAAACGTAAACTATTCTCCGTGAAGGCGTGTATACACGCACGTATCTTCACGTGTACACACTTGGTAGCACTAAGTAACATTTCCAAATAGCTTCGAAATGCGCCTCTGCTGACAGTAAATGCCTTAATCAGCATGCTAATAGATATGCTACTTGACGTTTTATCTTCCGCTGACCCACAGTGTCCGTCTCCAAAAGTCAATGACTGTCAGTAGCACTAATGTGTGTCTTAACAGAAGAACTGGTAAAACCACTAAGAAATTAGACACAACAGGCTTTCTGAAAAACAAACGTTTTATTCACACTCAGTATAAACAAACACGCAATACAAAGAAGCCAAACTATACAAAAATAAAGTGATTAAGAAGAGACACACCTTTATGTTAAATGCACACTTTAGCAATAGCCATCACAAACAAACTGTGGCCATTTCAACATCATCACACTCCTGTTAAGTAGAAGTCTTTAGTCTGTGTGTGTGTGTGTGTGTGTTGTCCATGTAACACACACACACACACCAGTTTGTGTGGTAGGCACCTCAGTAGTCCATATGTGAAGTTTGTGACTGTGTGTGACCAGAATGCTTATGTATGTATGTATGTGTGTGTGTGTGTGTGTGTGTGTGTGTGTGTGTGTGTGTGTACAGGCACCTCAGCTCAGTTGTATATATGTATGTGTGTATGTTTTTTGAGAATCTGTTAACTTTGAGTATATGTATGTATATATGTATGGCTCCTAATTTCAGAAGTGTGTCTGTGTGTCTGTGTGTGAATGTGCGTCTGTGAATCTAACTGTGTCTGTGACTAACTGCGTCTGTAGCTGCATCTGTGTGTCTACCTGTGACTGTAACAGCATCACTGACTGTAGCTGGATCTGTGATTGGGACCGCATCTGCGTCTGTAACTCAGTCTGTGATGTTATCTGTAGTGACTGTAATGGCGTTTGTGAGCCTAAAGGCATCTGCGTTTGTGACTGTAACAGCATCCGTGACTGTGTCCATGTCTGTTGTTTCTCTTTTCTCCCAGCCCTCGGCTTTCTCGTGCTTCCTTGTCGGCCTGCTCCCCCAGCACCTCGCACGACCTTTGGCTCCTTTCCTCGGCTAGAGGGTCTCTCCGCTGCCTGCTGTGGCGACGGCTGCTGCTGCTTGCGGGGTCTGCCTCTCCGCCGCTGGCTGTAGGGGTTGCGGAGGAGAGACGAGTGGAGAGTGTAGCTGAAGACCCGCTGTAGTCGCCGAGAGAAGATCATCTGCAGGGCCCGCAGCTGCCTCTCGCACTCAGCCTTCCACTGAGAGGGGAGGGAGGGAGGGAGAGAGAGAGATGGATGAGAGAGAGACAGGGAGAGAGACAGGAGAAATGACAGTGTAAAACAGGGAGAGATAGAAGTACAAGGAGAAAGGAGAGAGAGAGACAGATGAGGGTATAAAACAAGAGAAGAGAAAATAACAGAAGTTGGAAGAGTGTTTGTGTGCGTGTAATGATGCTAACCTTTGCCTTTTTAAGGAGGATGTCCAGCAGGAGCCAGATGTCAGACACAAACTCTGCAGGGGTGCGGTACAGCGGAGGAAGTTTTTGTAGCAACCGGCCGCGGATGAGTATGATACTCATGGCAGTGGAGGTAGAGGACACCGGCTCCTGGAAACACACAGTAGTCAAACTTTCTGGAACATTCTCCCAGGAAAGAGCGGAGATCTGCTCCACAACATCCCTGGACTATTTCAAAACACTCCTCAAAAGCTTCTGTTGCTTAGCCTGCTAGCTCTCCTTTCTTTACCCTTGTGAAGTGCCCTTAGAGATTGGTGTGATAAACATGGTGCATGTTATCCCTGTCCCCTGCTTAGCTTTTCATTTCAACTCACACTTTTTTGCTCACAGTAGGCTACATTCAGTCTGATATATTGCATGAATGCATTTTTATGTTTTTGATCATAAGTTCTGTGTCTAAGATTAAAATTCAAGGAAATTCCTAACCTAGTTTTTATTAGTAGAGCACAGCTGCTGCTCAACCAGTTGACTTACATAAATCACAGTCACACAGTCCAAGTCTACTTTTACACACCCATTTATGCAATCAATGAGAAATATGAGCCTGGCTTCTCCACATCACTGATTATGAGTGGCATACCACCAGGTTCAATTCTTTTTCATATTCTCCTGGACCCACATTCAAACTCTTGTAAAACATGTATGTTGCATAAGTAAACAGTACAGTTGTTTCTTATTCTGTTTTTATTTCTCTACTGTTATTAGAAAGGATTCTCATTATTTTTTATTATTATTTTGTGTTTAATATAATAACTGAAACTGTGTGAATATGTGTGAGAGCAAGTGTTTGTGTGTGTGTCTGCTAAACAAACCCACCTTATTTTGCATGAAAAGTGCAGGCCTATATTTGCTGCACCACAGGGAGAGCAGCAAGTGCTCACATTTCTGTTGCTCACACACACACACACACACACACACACACACACACACACACACACACACACACACACACACACACACACACACAGTAGTATGTACTTAGTATGAGCATGGTAAATGCATAAATGTAAATGTGCTAAATGTAATAAATGTAAATGTAATGGTGGACAAAACAAGGCATAGACATTTAGTCATAAGGTGAAAATAGTTAGCTTTTTTTTTTAACTGTGATGATACTTCTAGGTGAATTTAACATGTTTTAAACTTCAAATAGCGTATATCTATGTGTTTGAAGTAGCATAATGACATTATTGACATTATGTAGATGATAATGCAGATTTGTGAAAATTAATTAACTTACAAGGACAACTGACAAACTAATTAACTAACTCATTCCAGTGTGTAGCCAAAGAGCATTAAGAAAGACAGGCTTCCTCTACCTTCTGATCCTGAGGGCTCATACAGGAGCCTCCCCCAAAGCCTTCCTGCAGTCTCACCTCCACCGACATATCCAGACACAGGCCACACACCCAGTCCTTCCTACACAACACACACACAAACACACACAAATTGTTTAACTCACATCTCTGACAGATCTTAAGCCGTAAATTGCCTTCACACAGGCATGCGCACGCACACATACACACAGATGATCTTAACTCACACCTCTAATAGATCTCGAACTCTGAATCCCACCCCCCACCCCCCCCACACACACAAACAAGTAATTTAAGTCACACCTTTAACAGATCCTAAACATGGCCTGCCTCCACACACACAAACATGTTATTTAACTCACACATCTAACACAGGAGTTCTCAAACTTTTTTGGGCTGGGGACCCCTTATGGAGCAGGACCCCTCATAATTGCCACAAAAATGTAACTATATAAGAATATGCCCATTTGTTCTTTCAGATACTTTTGAACTCTTATTCTAAAAACATATTTTGCTAAAACCACCACAGTTTTAAATAGGCATGTTATTGCATTTGGCAAAACTTGGAGGATGTGCGAAAGCAGTTAAATTTTTTTTTTGTCAAATCTATGCCTGCTGTTTTAAAAAAATAATGTTTGTTTCACATAACTAATAACAACTGATATTCATTTTGCTTGCAGTTAACGCTAATGCCTAAGGAAAGTGTTTTGACAGATTGATGTGTTACGTAGGCTAATTTGTCACTAATGTTATGCTAGTGGGAGTAATGAGCACAATGTGATTGGGCCCTATACTGATCTCTAGTATATTTCTCTCCATAACACAAATTTATACTTTGTAGCAAAACTTTCCCTCAGACTCCCTGGCAACATGCTGCAGACCCCAGTTTGAGAACCAATGCTCTAACAGATCCTAAACATGACCTGCCACCACACGCACACACACACACAGATTTGCTGGCACATACATGTGCACACGCACACACACACACAGACACACGGGGATACACACACACAGACACACGGGCATAAACACACACACATGCACACACAGCCACAGAGAGATCTGTTAATTACCATACCCCTGATTAACAATCACACACAATAATTATTCAACTCACAAAATCAAAAACATTGTAGGGATTCTAGGGCATATCACATACACACACACATGCACAGACAGTTCTCCAATAAAACATACTACAATCACTCTCACAGAGGATAATACAGACACGCATACACACTTTACACACACAATTACAATCCTCACGCCAACCAATGGCTGATTCACACAGACACATACCATGCCACAGGGAGAGGTATAACCCACCCCCTCCCATAGTCAATAGGAAACACACACACAACAAATGACAGCCAGACAAAATACCACAGTCACACACAGACATTGTGTGTGTGTGTTTGCATATGCACGTGTGCGTATGTGTGTGTGTGACAGCAGATGACAACATTATCTGTGTATGCGTGGAGCATGTTTCATGTTTCATAAGTACACCTATTGTGATAATGGCATTATTTGGAACAATGTGTGATTGCTATCACAATGTAACGTCAATGTACTGTATGTATGTTTGTCTACTGTGTGTGTAGGTGTGTGTTTGTCCACTGCATGCATGTGGAGGATGGTGTATGTATGTGTGTTTGTGTGTGTATATATATATATATATATATATATATATATATATATATATATGCGTGGCGTGTGTCAGCATGTGTCCCAACCTGACTCTAGTGATGAGAGGAGGGATATGGCATCCTTTGTGGTATCCACGGTGACAGGTGGCACATTGGTACAGCACACCCTCTATGCGACACACAGCACAGTGCCTCTGCTTGACTGGCACTGCCACTCTGACAGCGCTTTGGCACTCTGCAGACTTCAGACATAAAGGTCAAGAGTCATGCACAGAGGGCAAAGTTCACACAGAGGTCAAAAACCAACGAGGCTGAGTACAGTGGCACAACATTTTATGACATTTTGCAACGGTTTTGTGATTGGTGTGCAATGCTGTGTGATGCTGTCAGTTAAGCCTTCAGCACTGATGAATATACAAAACTGACTGCATTAATTAATGCAGTGGACAACAGGTGCACTGCATACCCACCTGCAGGTGTGAGTGAAAGCCCACATTGATATGGATTTAATCAACACCACAGCAATACAACAGCCAGCTATAGCCCTTTCAGCTGCGTTTGCTTAAACAGCAAAACGTTCAGCAAACGTTCAGTAAAACTTCTGTCTCTGTTGAATGAAATGTTTTGCTACATATTGTGTCTTAAACACACCAATGGTAATGCAGTGACTTGTTTGAAGTACCTCATTGTCTTCAGTTATCTCCTGGATCAAGAACTCCATTGAACCTTCCCCCTGGCAGAGGCGGAACTGGGGTGGAGGCTGACCAATAGGGATAGAGAGGAGGGCCAACTGGTAGACTGACACTTGAGGTAGCCAATGCCTGAAGAAAAGTAGAAAAGTATAGACTTCAGCTGTAAATCAAACGACAACGGTCAGATAGAATTTAACTTTGGTTAAAAAGATTATCCAGAGTCAGTCAAGCCACAGTGTGATTGTTTCACGTTGCTAAGTGGTGTTGGAAGGTATGAGAATGACAGAATTTGGTACAACGTAGACAAAATAGTGCACCCATTAGTTAGCATTAGCTGCCAGTTTGCTCATTTGGTCTACGCTGTACCAAAATCTCGCTGTACCAAAAGTCGTTCTTATAGCTACTGACAGCACTTGGCAGCCTCAAAGAACAGGGATATGGGCTGATCGACTCTGAACTTTTCCTTTAAGTACTAAATACTCACTTCTTTGGCAAGAGCTGGTAGATCTCTGAGAGGAGCAAAGACAGAGAGAGAGAGAGAGAGAGAGAGAGACAAACAGAGAATTGGCAGAATTGACATCACAATAGCGCTGCAAGAACGACACGTAGAGGCATATTGATGTAATAATCTAGACTTCAGCAACAACAACAACAACAACAACGACTTAAAGCTGCTACACAATTCCACAAATCCAGGCAATCAGCCAAAACAGAAAAAAACACTGGTTTCTTGAGTTCATCAACGAGTGAATGAATGAGCTCACCCTCATCCTGCATCTCTACATCAATACAATCATCTTCTTCACCCAAATCATCATCCTATGAAACCAAGGGGACAGCATCATTAGATAAGCTGCTGGCCATTGCTACGGTAATACCCCGAACCAACACAAGTGACTAGTATTAGCAGGTGTTCACCTCTAGAGGGCAGCAGTAACTACTGATGGCGTCTGCTTGCTGTCCAGCAGCATCTGTGCCCTGTGAAGCTGAACACACAAACTAGATTGAAGCCTCGTATTCAACAACAGCAGGACCATGCTTGATTTGAATGTCAGAACACACAGGCAAGTATGTTAGTTTTGCTCGAGTGTGACAGTTTATTTGTAAAGATACAGATCTTTATTTTCAAAGAGGTAATTCTCTCATTTGTCTTCTTTCAACCTACATGACTTCATGTGCGTAATTGCTATGGTTTATAAATGCAACTGGTTTGTTTTATCTTGAAAAATGTATAATTACAAGAAAAAAACATAATGTTTCTAAGATGAAAAGTACTTCACAAAAAACATTTTTATCCCAGTATATTAGATAGAACCGTTCTTACCAGAAGACGCTCTACTTCTTCTGACCAGTTTAGGACTTTGGGCGGCTGTGAGATTTAAAGCTTTCAGGAAAGACTCCTGTAGAAACACATTAACAATAATTATCACGAGTGCTCCCTTGCTCATAACACAGACATTGCATCTCAGACAGACAGACAGACACAGACACACACACACCTGGCAGGTAGTCTGTGGAGAAGACGGTGGATGGGAGGGGCCAGATAGAGCCGCAGATGATTGTTCTTCCTCTGGATGGTCAGAAACATCGGTCAGCACATGCTCAGTAATGACGCACTTGGACACCACGTGCACACGCTCGGTATTGACGAAGTTAGGCTCCACCTCTCGAACACGGTCAGTAGTGACGCAGTCAGAGATCATCTCCTGCACATGCTCAGTAGTAACACAGTTGGGCTCAGTTTCTTGCACATGCTCAGTAGTAGCACAGTTAGACTCCCACACATGCTCAGTAGAGACACAGTCAGAGACAACCTCCTGCACATGCTCTGTAGCAGTACACGCAGAGATCAACATCTCCTGCACGTGCTCAGTAGCAGCACACGCAGAGATTACGTCGTGCACATGCTCAGCCTGTTGATCTTCACACTCCGCCTCCTGGTCAAGTACAGCCTCTCTGCCATCTGGCTCCACTTCCTGCACCTTCTGCACATGCTCAAATGTGACACATCCAGACCCCCCGCTCTCCGTCCCTTGGACATTAATCATTTGTGAATCACCTGGCTCTGCCCCTAGAACATTCACTGTTACTGGACATTCTAACTCCACCCCCTGCATATTTACTTCTGTAGGCATTCTTGACCCTGTCCCCTGCACTTTAGTGTCTGTCTGTATGTGTGAGGGGTGGAGTCCGAGTCCAGGGCCGAGTCCATCTGGGGATCCAACCTCCATCCCTGACATGTTCCCAGCAGTGGTACAAGCGTTGCCAGCTTCACCGGGCAAAGTTTCAGCTCCATTGTCTTTGACTGGACCGTTCTGCATGCTCCCCACAGACCCCTCATTACTTGCTTTCGAGTCCTTGTCAAGGTTGATGATGACAGACCCCCTGGTGCTGGCCAACGGGGTAAGAGAACCTCCAGACGGGGCAGCTGTACTGACCTCATGACCTACTGCCGCCACAGGTTTGTCCCATGATGTCAGTCTCTCCACATGTACGGAGTCCTCAGTAGTCAGGTCCACCACAGGATGAGGAGGAGGAGGAGGAAGAGGAGGACTCTCCAACGCACCCCTGGGTTTGCCTACTACAGGGTCTGGGACTGTGGACGAAGGCTCACACTCCATGCCTCCCACCAAATCTAGTCCTGGTCTTCCCTCAGTGGAACCGGGGGATGAGGTTGTGCTCTCTGCCACTGCTTTCATGGGAGATGAAACAGAGCCCCCTCTGGTGGCTACAGGAGGAACTGCAAGAGAACCCCCTGCAGGCTCCAGGAGGCTCAATGGGTCTGGGTTGTCCAGAGCTAATGCCTGAGCAGAAACAGAAGCCGGAGGGGTCTCTATGACCTTCTTGGGGGTCCTGTGCTTCTTCAAACAGGCAAATGGAACAGGCCTCCATGACACCTTTCCTGCAGACACACAATGCAACGTAAAGACCAAATAAAGACCAAATGCATTTTTTTTTTTTGGCAAGGCATTAAAGACATCAAAGGGCTCTCTTCCACCACAAGAGACATTTTCTACCAGAGAACCTGCTCCTATCTGTTTCTTTAGATGGTGAACCGTCGTAAGCATTTCGACCAAAGAAAAATCATTTCAGAATATGCCCCTTAATAGCTTCTTCGCACGGTTTGAAGCATAAGAGGCATTGCCACACGGCAATGTTTTTCTGTTAAAACGGAGAAGTTTCTATGCGTTTTGGCCTTGCATCCACACGGCATGACCCCCCCACTCCCCATGACCCACTCCCCATGACCCCCCCCCCCCACTCCCCATGACTCCACCACCCCGCTCCCCATGACCAGCTCCCCATGACCCCCCACTCCCCATGACTCCACCGCTCCACTCCCCATGACTCCACCCCCACTCCCCATGACTCCACCCCCACTCCCCATGACTCCACCCCCCACTCCCCATGACTCCACCCCCCACTCCCCATGACCAGGCTCTGTGCCTGGCTGCTGCCAGTATGAAAAGACCTGTGCCAAAGCGACACCCCACTCCCAATCCATCCAGCTCCACCCCCACTCAATGACCACCGCCCTGTGCCAGTATGAAAAGACCTGTGCCAAAGCTAACCCCATCACCGCCCTGTGGCACTAACCCCCATCATCATGAAGTGCTTTGAACGGCTAATCATGCAACACATCCAATCCATCCATCCCCATCCTGGACCCCTTCCAGCATACCCAGCTAAACGGTCCACAAAGGATGCAATCTGCTCTGCCCTCCACCCAGCCCTCTCCCACCTAGACATAAAAGACTCATATGTGAGAATGCTGTTCATAGACTTCAGTTCAATATTCAACATTATAATCCTATAACAACTCATCTGCAAACTAGACCAGCTAGGGCTCAACATCTCATAATGCAACTGGCTGCTGGACTTCCTCAGTGAGAGGCCACAAGCAGTACAAGTTGGCAACTACACCTTAAACAGCATCACACTAAGCACAGGGCCCCCAAAGGCTGTGCGCTCAGTCTCTTGCTCTTCACCCTGCTGACACACAACTGCACACCAACCTGCAGCACCAATCACATGGTGAAGTTTGCGGATGACACAACTCTGGTGGGTCTCATCACCAAGAACAATAAGGCCCACTACAGGAAGGAGGTCGACCTTCTGACCACATGGTGCAGAGACAACCACAACCTCCTGCAGCAAGGCCAAGGAGAATGTTGTTGACTTCTGAAAAGGTCACACCCAACACCACTGAACATCAATAGTGCTGCTGTGGAGAGAGTGAGCAACACCAAAGTCCTGGGGGTAAATATCAGTGAGGGCCTCTCCTGGACCAACAACACTGCATCACAGGCAAAGAAAGCACAGCAGGGCCTCTAGTTCTCCGCAAACTCAAGTGAGCAAGAGCCCCCTCACTTTCTACAGGGGCGTCATCCTATCCAGTTGTATCACTGTGTGGGGTGAGAGCTGCACTGACTACAACAGGAAAACCCTGCGGCGCATAGTGAACACGGCTGTAAAGATCATTGGTGCCCAGTTCCCCTCCCTGCTACACACATACAACACCCGCCTCACCCAAAAAAGCGACCATGATTGTGAGCGACGCCAGCCGCTCCGCACACAGTTTCTTCAGCCTCTTACCCTCTGGGAGGAGATACAACAGGAGCATCTGTGCCCCCATCTATGCCCTGACTGGCAAACAGCTTTTATCCACCAGGCTCAGGAAACTGAACTTCTCCCCTCTCTCCCACCCCTCCTCTCTACCCCCCCAAAAAAAAAATCTGGAGTCTCTGAAGTTGCTGCTGCTTTTGTTTTTGTACACAGCATTTTTTGCTCGACTACAACGCATCTATATCACAGTTACTTTTTTGCACTACTACATATATTTTCTGAAAACTTGAAAAAAAAAAACAGAAGTTGCAGCTGGTTTTGCATAATTACATTTTTGCAAATCATTTTGCTCCATCATGCAGGATGCAGGAAACGTACTTTCAATTCCTCTGTATGTCTGTATGTTTTTTTTCCCCCAGAGTACTAGAGAAGGTGTTCAAGGACGAGCAGGCTAAAATTATTTTCTCTCACCATTAAACTTAAACAAAGTAAATAAAGCGGATTAACTACCATAACACTGCTGACATTATCTAACATAACACATCTAATAAAACCTTTTTATTCGTTAGTTAGTTACCAACGTTTGATCATGTTGTTTTCTCCTGTGTGTGCATATCACTAACTTTTGGTTACACATACACTGTTGTAACACCCACTGTTTATGATGGATCCCAAACTATACTCAGAACCAATGGAAATGTGGGCAGAATCACAAAATGCCTCCAGGTTACAAAGAAGGTTAAGCAGAACCGGTTCTAGAGGGCATTCTCTGCTGGCGGAGGAAGGCTAGAAGTGGATCAATGTGAAGAAAATGTGGGGGGGTCGGCTAACCTGGTATACCAAATGCATTCACTTTGTGCAATACGCCCAAGATCCCTTAACTGGCATTTCCCTCATCGTGACCAGATACTTTCTATGAACTTTAAAACTACTGGGCATGGCAGAGCCTTCTGTTCACTGACTGGTCAGCCAAAAAAATGCAAAAGGAAACCTAAGCCTTTGAAGAGATCCCTGATGCAGTGCAGTAATGAAATGCAATTCTGAGCAGAAGTACAATACGGCAATAGCCTGGCTAAGGCTTGGCGCTCAGTCCTACCGAAACGGCTGAGGGACTCCTGGATTTCCAGTTTGTGGACGTGGAGGGAGATCTGCAACATGCTGACCAAGGGGGGAGGGCTCTGGGCCAACACTATCTGGAGCTGCTGCTGAACCTGGAAAGGACAGAGAAGACTGAAGCTTCAAAAAAAAAAAGATTGTGTGTGTGTGTGTGTATTTTAACCCACTGGTATGTGCCTGTCTGGTATTTTCTCACTTAAGACTGGTGTGTGTGTGTATGAACCTGCATTTCAGTGAAGGTCAGTATGTTTAGGTGTTTAGGAATGTGTGACTGTATGGGTGTGTGTGGGTGTGTGAATGTTTTGCATTTTTTGAAGGCCAGTAAGTGTATATGTAGGTGCTCAGGGGCATGTGTGTGTTTTACCTGATTTGCACAGGACAGGAGCACACACTGGTCAATACTATCCAATGTTTTCTGACTAAAGGCCAGCAGGTAAGCCTGCCTCTCCAGTAGCTTCTGAAGGACCATCTGCTGTTGCTTTAGACGATCCATTTCTGAAGAGCACAGCACCTGTCCAACACACACACACACACACAGCAACACTCATAATGAAGCTGTTTATGCAAAATTTTCTTCATGCAGTTCAATAGTGAGTTAATGACACCTTAAGGCTAAGTTTTATATAACACAAATGGAAACGACCACAAGCATACATCCAAATTAGTTATACAGTGACTTTGCCTATACAGAAGCAGTTGCCTATACAACAAAATGAATCAGTAAGGCCATAGAGGTGCAAGGAAGAGAAAGAAACTATGGGAGGAGGGGGACACAAGGGTGCATGTGGCATTATTATTATTATTATTATTATTATTAACAACAACAACAACAATAATAATAATACAAGGTACGAGTGGCCATAAACAAACACTGGTTGCACAAGGCTACAATTTGACTCTCTGAGAGCAAAAACCTCATCTGAGCTGAGTATCACTGATATTTCCACTTAAAATGCTGACCAATAGAACACTCAGGGAAATAAGGGGACAAAAACAGCCTCCCAGTCTATGTACTGTGGACTTATAGAGTGGCAAAAGTTATCTACAGTCATGAAAGAAACAAACCATAACTAAGAAGTGCAATATTCAATTTTAGGACGGGTGCTTGTTACGCCCCGCTTCTCCCCCACTGGCCTTGCATAGCAGTGCAACAATTTTTGGGTGGTGCATGGACCAGATCAAGATCATGGTCTACACCTGGCCTTGGTGTGGATAAGGTGGCATTCAGACTGACTCTTTTTTTTTTTTTTTCCTCCAGGCGGTTAAATTCAATTGTTTCCCTATAGAACACACTGAATACGAGGCGAGGCACAGGGTAAAGCAAGCAACAATGGCTTGTTGCTTAGCTGCCAATCATAGCTAAGTCAGGAAGTTAGCGGTTTAGCCAAATCTATGCCGTCGTAGCAACAAGATGCGTATAATCAGTCGGTAAGCAGTTCTGCAAAGTCAGTTTGGTGTCTGAGCACACTATTACAAACCATGAGATGAGATACACAGGCATACCTGTGTTCTCTGCCAGAACGGAGCCTGACACTGTGTGGAGCTCTATTGCCACTGAAGCTAGGCCGTGTTCTCTTACATTTACATTTATGCATTTAGCAGATGCTTTTATCCAAAGCCACTTACATTTTGTCAACTATTAATTGTTCAGGGCCAGTCTCCCCTAGGACAACTTAGGGTTAAGTGCCTTGCTCAAGGGCACAACAGTGGCAGCTGGGATTCGAACCCACAACTTTTCAGGCTACTTGGACACCTGCCAGGTTCCTTAACCA
Organism: Tenualosa thibaudeaui; assembly: GCA_027481765.1. Taxonomy (NCBI): domain Eukaryota; kingdom Metazoa; phylum Chordata; class Actinopteri; order Clupeiformes; family Clupeidae; genus Tenualosa; species Tenualosa thibaudeaui. Next base: position 270,238 of record JAIFZK010000211.1, read on the forward strand.
CTACACTACCACCATTGTCACTGGGACTTCCAAACTAATATAACTTATATCTTAAAACATGGTGATATAATTGCATGTTGAGTACATCTGAAACTCACAGACTGACGTGATGACCAATTACATTGTTTTATGAAGAAAATAAAAATGACCAAAAATGGACCAGAGGATTCCATTCAACAGCGATGATATTTCTCTGCATCACAAGGATTTCAGACTATGCCTTTAATTTTGTGGATAACAGTTGTCTTTTAGGCAGCAGTAATGTGATCAGGATTCAGTTCCCAAATCTACCAGTGCAACATAGAATAGAAGGCTAGAAGGATATGATGGAAGCATCTGTTATATATAATCCACTTTAACTAGGAACTACTGCCATTCTGTGATCAATGCACAATGTAGCCTATCCCTCACTTTCCCTATTAATAATCTTCAGATCATAACCACTCATAGTCTAAAACATTGTTAGACTCATAGTCTAAATATCTTTAGACTCATAGTCTAAACATTTTGTCTTGCATCTCTAATTCCATCCCCCCCTTAGGACTGAGGACTTTTTCAACTTTTGACCCCACTTCAGCACACGCGCACACACACACACACACACACACAGACACAGTGAGAGAAACACTCAGCAGCAGACACATACACATTTTCTGTTCCCTGTCCCTCAGTCAAACATGAATAAACCAACACCACTTAATACACCCATCCTTTGACTGAGTAAGTCACACATTTAAATATATTACTACAAAAGCTCTTTCTGTAGGCTTAGGCAAAGCCATCAATGTGATCAATGTCCATCTGTTTCCTGAGTTTGTGTAAACAGTAGAACTCAAACCACAGCAGAAATAGGCGGCTCTTCTCCTCTAAGATTCATTGTCATCCCTTCTGCTAGAACCAACTACTCCATACACAGTAGTACATTCTCTCTCTCTCTCTCTCTCTCACTGCCCCCCACTCCACCCCATCCCCTCCTCCAATGAAACGCTGAATTCTGCTACACACCTCATAAATGAAATGACTGAAATTAATACTTCCAGTATAACTGTATAACTGTATATTATGGAAACAAGAAAGACAAAAGTACTGCATGCAAAGAATTAATCAACATAAACATTTATTTCTTTAAAAATGGTATGGAAAAAATGATAATCACAATTATTTTGATCAATATTGAAATCACCATTATTTAACATGATTAGTCATTAACAACATGTTGTATTTATTTAACTCTTTTAAACTTTAAACTGAGAATTTCCATGGACTTTGATATTTCCAATAATTTGGAAATCTCAGAATAGTCTAAGGCTACTTGCAAAATGGAATATGACAAAATAATCGTTTGTTCCCAATTATGTTATTTTTGTGATCGTTATCCGGATTAAAATTTTATTAAATAGCACAGAACTAGCTCAGTCAAGCTATTTAACATGTAAATGAACATGACAAAAAATTACAGTACATTCAATGACATTTGCAGTGAATGTTTTAAAAATGTAAAAGGTAAAACTTAAATGGGATTAATTTACGGACAACTTTGTGGCCTGTGTCTGTGATATTAAAGAGAAATGACTGTGTTTGCTTAGTAATTCAGTAAGGACAATACTAATGTGATAACAAATTAATTCAGATTTCCAGTAGTCAGAAAGCCAAAAAATCTGGTAAAAATCTGACTTTGGCATGATTTTCTATTTTAGTGTTAAAAAAAGCTTTTTTTTATTTAAAATGAGTATGAGAGAGCAAAATCAAAGCCTCCCCTCCACCCCAATTTCATGTACAAACCTATGCTAAACAGTCAATTTATGGTAAAAACTGGTAACTTTGGCATAGATTCCTTATGTTTTAGTGTAAAATTCTACACAAAAAATTGTAAAACAAAAAATCTCAGAGAGCATGTCTAAAAAACAATGACAACATTTTAGTGTAATAGGAAAATGCACATATGATACATACAACCATGCCACTACATGGCTTGAATTCAATGGCATACTTGATCGATGGCATATTTGATGTAATACATGCTTCTGCATGGGGTTAAAATACATATGTGCTATGTCCACAGTAGTAGTATTCATTTTACAGTATGTGATGACTAGTATGACTAATTTTCATCCATTCATAAACTTGGTAAGATGTTCTAGTATTATCTATAGGGACCTGACTTTTACCATAAATTGACTTATCAACCATTTGGTTACGTATTTTCAAAAATAATGTTAACCACAAAGATTTATTTGGTAGGTAAGTGAATTAGTATGTTTTTTACTACATTTAAAGATAAAGTTATTTTATTTGGTTGGTAAGTAAAATTTGTATCTAATTTGAGTACATTTTAAGATAACTATGAAGAGAAAAAAAGGTTGATAAGATAAAAAAACTCGATAGATGCGATTTGGGTAAATATGCCGCATATGAAATCGCAGTACGCTCCATTCTTCAAATCACATATACTTAAAAGGTGTGGCGTTAGACATTGCAGGAGTACTGAGCAAACCTTTTTATGCTTAACATGCAGTGCCCAAGTGGCAGAAAGGTCTCTATATGGTTAAATTCATGACGGGGAGAAATTTGGTGAGATGGTTAAGAACTCAGTTAAAGTGGTGTGGTCACACTGGTGTTCCTCATGATTGCATGAGAGACAGAAGTTGCCTCACCTTGGCATCTGACATTAGCTTCATGGCTGTCTGGACTAGCATGTCCCGCATCTCCTTCAATGCTTGTTTCACATCCTCCTTAAATCCCTCCATCATGTCTTCTATGTCCAGCAGCCTTTGAAAGTCAAAAGGTCAAAGACATATCAAAGGTCAATAGTCTTTTGCCAGACCAGAGAAAGGTCCTCATCCCCATTCACAAGCTGTTCACAATTCACAATATTTCCACTCATAGTCTAAAGCAGCTAAATTATGGTTTGCTTTTCAAGAAAAAAAACATATCACAATGCTTTTTTTTTTTTTTTTACCTCAACCGTTTTTAGTCCTCATATAGACAATGTATTTCATGGAATTAAATGGCTTTGAAATCAACTCAATGGGCTTGGCTGAAACAGGCAGTGCATCCAAAACTGTTAACATTCAAATTCACATTCAACATGGCCAGAGCATGCACAAAAAAGTTGGTTTTGTTGAGAGGTTGGGGTGGTGTACTCTGACCCTATGTGGCCCAGAGCCTAATAGTCGTATCTGAATTTTGCCGGTAGAGTTCATCATTACATCCCATCATACATCATTCATCCCTACTTAATGCTAAACTACTGAATTCAAACTACTGGTTTATCAAAAAAACCTACCTAGGAAAACATGAATTGCAGAAGAGCACAGTAAGATCTCTGTTAAGGAGTAGACTACTTCTTAGGCATTTAAATTAAGAAGAGTGAGACCCTGAAAAAATCGTACTGAATCCTGATTTCACAACTGAGCTAAAATTAAGATCTGATTTGTTTTTGAAAGAAAAAAATAAGTGTTGTAAAGGCAATATTCCTCAGGGAAGCGTTTTCTACTGTTTTCTACTACTGAAAGCCTTGCTTGTCTGATTTTCTATAGCTATTATAAGTGCAGTTAATAATAAATTATCATGAAGGTATGGTCATTTACTGTAAATTTTTATGAACCTGCAAATATTTAAAATGGATGGTTCCTGTAAGTGAATTTAGCTCATGTTGAGTCTGCTTGTCAATAATGTATCAGCCTAACATTACTCACCAAAAGGATAACAATAAATTGCATATTGCAATTGGCATATCACTCCTATAATCCTAAGAAGGTTCTGCTGTTGAGTTTATCACTAGAGGTATGATGTTAAGACATCAATAAGTCAATCATGTACCTGCTAAAATGATAGGGGATTACTGTAACTTCCTGGTTAGAGGATTTTCAAGATACTTTCTGACTGCCTGTCTGAGATAATGCCAATCTACGGCAGCTTGATGACAACACAAGATAAAGAAAGAAGACTATCTTACTGACATCTGTTATTGTCTGTGTCTATCTTATTGACATCTCTTTTATAGAGACTAATTTGATTAAAGGAGACATAGAATAATGAATGGAGTATTGTAGCTTGTTCTCTGATGTTGAAACATTTTTCAACTTTGATTTATCAAAAATAAACTCAAACACAATTTTACAAGCCTACTTACGACCTTATATGGACTGAAATGGTCATCTTTGGCAACCACCATTAAGCTACGGGTGATTTGTGACATCACGTAGGCTTTGTTCAAATTTGCCCATTTTTAGGGGCTATTTCTAAGTTCAGAACTTACATACGAAGGAGGGTGCAACCATGTCTGTCATTCAAGACAGCTCTGTGGCTATGCACAACCTCTCTTAAATCAACAAAGCCAAGGTAAAAGCCAAAGTCCCCTTTAAAGTAGAAAAAAAAAAGACCTTCACTTTGAAAAAAATAGGCACATACTGTCCCTCCGAGTTCTACGGGTTGTGCGGGGCTTACAGTCTCTGCTCCTTCACTTTGACACAGACATAACATGCACAAACAACAGACACACACACAAACATGCCCGCCCACACACACACTCACACACACATACCGTCCCTCCAAGTCCTGGAGACTGCGCTGGGTGTAAGCTCTCTGCTCCTTCACCCTGTGAACCAGAGTTTCAAGCTTCTGCCTGCATTCCGAAACCACCTCCCCCACAAACTGAAAACTAAAACAAAGACAACAACACACGCATATAAGTGTATGACACACAGCTGGCATGTAATTCCAGTAAGAATACACTACCGCTCAAACGTTTGGGATTTGGGATAGTAGGATATTTCCTTATTTTCCAAGAAAACACTCATGAAATTAGTGTGAATAGAAAATATAGCGAAGGAACAAGACATGAAGTCCTTCTTAAAGATACAATTAATAATTTTATTTGAAATGATAAGTGTTCAAACTTTGCTTCGAAGTCACCTTTTGCAGGAATTACATACAGACAGTCAAATCCCATTTGTGTGATACAGAATAAATGAAAAGAGGCAATAACGAGGACAACAGAGGACAAATTTCTGAATGGAGAGGCTACAAAAGTTTCTTAAAACATTATGGGACTTTTGTGGGAGAAACCTGACTGTATGCTATGGAGGAAGAGTAAAAAAAAATTGACAGATAGAACGCCTAATGTCTACCAGACTATAACTGCTACAACATGACATGAATTTATATTAAAAATATATGTGAATAAAATAATAAAAGTGACTTTTTAAATGGAAGCAAAGGTTAAAGAACACACTCATTAAAATGATATCATTCATTTTATATCCAACTAGAAATGTACGCCTTATTCATTTGCTATGTGTCCTATTGACAAAAAAATGAATTTCTCCATGAAAAAGAAGGAAATCCAAGTCATCCCAAACAGCGGTAGTGTACACAGGTGAATTTGTGTGTGTTTGTGTTTGTGCACACGCATGTGTGTAGCCAGCCACAGTACTGTACTATGCAGTTAGTAAACTCCAGCCAGTACAATGCTCTACAAATTCCCCTCCCTTCACCTTTAAAGAGATGCTAGCAACAGTCACTAGCACAAATAGGTTTTATTTCCCATGCTGGCACACCCATCTCCCATTCCGTTAAAGAAAAGCGTTTGAACTTTTCCCAGCTTGTGAACTGTAAGGCAGGCCTTCAGTTCTGTTTGATTTTCAAGTGGGACAAGGCATGTTTAATTTGTGACTATATGCAAAATAATATGACTATGCCACCTCAAGCAGTAAACAAAGGATAATGTCTTGAGAAGCATTGCATAACAGACTGGGGTCCGATAACTTCTCAGATGGAAAAGAAATTAATCTTAGTGTATGCTGATCATACAGAGAAATGTTATACACCATTTGAATCAGTAGGATCTCCTCTTTATTGTGATATGTGGTATGCCATACTTGGGTGAAGCGATCATGAGATTTCACGAAGAAGATTGGATATGAGATTGACACAGAGCTGTATTAAGAGTATTCTCAAGTAAATTCAAAGCTAATTTTCTCGCAAACCATTCACCACAGCAACTAGTACCGTTGGAAAGCTGAGGTTGTGGAGTTTCATATGATATGAGTATGCTGTCTATGTGACGAACACCCAGTGAATAGTCTAATAGAGAAGAATGGGTGTGAACTCTCACATACTTCTCACGCACTTTCCGTGTGCCATGCCTATGGAGTTAAATTATCTTTTTTCAAAGGTTATCTTCAGAAGGGCTAGTACCATATTAAGACTAAACCTAAAAAGGACTGTCAGACATTTTTTTCTTTATTGTCAGGAGGCAAGTCTTTTTATTTGGGCAGGCAGCTATACTTATAGACTCTGTGTAATTTGTAGTTGTGTTATGTTGACAATGTGTAAGCTGGTAAGTGCTGGGAAGGTGTATAGAATCTGTGCAATCTGGTGTAATCTGGGTGTTTTACTTGTGGTTCCTGTGTAGGGTGAGCTGGCAGTCCCTGCAGGTGAGTTGTCCACAGGTGAGACAGTAGAGCTTGTAGGGCTCTTCCTTATGGATGGGACAGTACCTCCTCCTGGCATAACCTACAGCACAACAGAAACCCTTTATCATCTACACAAAGAGCGCACACACATGCATGCGCGCACACGCACACACACATGCATTCACACTCACAGACACCTCCCCTGACCAGATATGCCTGCATCTGCAGCAAAATAGAAGCCCCTTATCATCTTCAGGGTGTACACATGCACGTACACACACATGTGCACACGTACACACACATACACACGCACACACACTCTCTGACCTGAGATGCCCGCACAGCCTCCTCCCTAGTTTGGCACAGGCCAAAGAGCTGAAGGGCAGCTGTACATAACAACCTACTTCCAAGGAGACACAGAATGGAAAGCCATTTTTGCCTTGGGTGAAGAATTAGGAGAAGTTGTGCATAGCCAAAGAACTTGAACTTGGAAACAGAAATGAAAACATGGGCTAATTAGAACAAAGCATACATGTGTGATGTCAAATATCACAAAGCAACTGTACTTTAATTGTGGTTGCCAAAGAGAGCGCCATTTAGCCAAAAGAACTATTTCTATACCCAGCCAAAATATAAGGTTTTAACTGGGCTTGTAAAATTGCAATTGAGCTTATTGATAAATCAAAGTTGAACATATTCTATTTTAACATCACAGAGCAAGGTACAATACTCCACTCATCCATTCTATGTCCTCTTCAAACTTAAGCAACAGTGATGATCAACCAGGACAACCACCTTTGAATAACAATTTCACTACCTTTAAAATGACTGAGCTCTTACCTCAGTCATTACAAGGGCGATCTCTATGCTGTATCTTGTTTTTTCAGGACAGTCTGGGCTATCCAAATCTGGTCGTGTTTGGTGTTGATACTTGCACTGGTATCTAATCTATATTTTCGGTATTATAATATGTTACATTATTGCACATATCTCATCACTGGAAGCAAGCAAGTATGAATATCCTTACTTGTCTGGTCAAACTATTTATCAATTTCTGATTGGACGAGACACGTTCATTGCATCACTAGGACTGAAGATATCCCACGATATACCATGGGTAACTTCACAGCTAATAATCACTCCACATTTTCCTCTGAGTTGCTGCTCTCCCTGAACTTCCACGCTGTTGAGTAACTGTTGCATTGCTTGAGAACGGGAGATGCAAAAATAGCTTACAACTATTTTGGGAGGCAGAGAATGAATAAACAGAATGAATAAAATAAATAAAATATAATTTGGTGTCTTAAAACTTTGTTAGTTGGCAAAGGAACAGTTGTATAAAAGCAATATGACATGATTGGGAGTGAGGTTGTTTGTAGATATTCCTACAGGATGGCTGCAATAGGAATCCTCTCTATTGCTGGCCTGAGTACTGAGATGACATGTCTTGCATGTGTCCTGGCTATATGACAGACAGGAGTCTAAGAACAACTTCTGACATAGAAAATACATCATTTATTTTGTGGCGGGGAGAATAGTGGGGTTGGAGACAATGCAGAAATTTGATGTGATTTCAATAGTGGAAAATGCTAATCACACAGAGGAATGCTATACACCACAGGAATCGGTAGTATCTCCTGTTTATTTCGACGTTCGCCATGTTATATTTGAGTACAGAGATCATGAGATATTTTATCGAGATGGATATTAGGATATTAGGTTTAGCTGTATTAATATCAGCCTTTTAATGTAAATTCAAAGCTAATTTTTTCCGGCAAACCATGCATCACAGTGAGTAGCATGGCATCGGAAAGCTCAGGTCATGCAGTATGCTATATGTGTGATGCACGTAATCTAACAGAGACGAATGGGTGTGAATTCTCACACACTTGGTGTGTGTTGGGCCCATAAACTTAAATAATCTATGGTAGGGCCGCACAAAAAATGGTTACATACGATCTCACTTCTCAATTACCGGTTTTTCTTTATTTTATTGTACATGCCTGATCACAAATCAACTCCTCTGGGAATTTTTCCAAGCACCCGCAAGCACTGCAGTGTCGTTGCTTTCTACCTCAACCAATGGTAGAAACAGTATAACTAGAAATGGTAATAATTAGCCTTCAACTTAGAAGTTACCTGAGGAGCTGATCTGGGTCTTTATGGTGTGGTCTCGCGTCATCCGTACCCTCTTGTGTGCCGACACACACTCCTCACAAAGTGCCTCCTCACACTCTACACACCAGCCCTCCACTGTAGCACACTCACAACCCCCGCACTAGAAAGGAAGAAACACACACACACATATGCATTACTGTACTGCAGTACATAGGATTTTGCATTGCGTGGGGGTGGTCTGCAAAACCTGGAGTTAAACTAGGAATGTCCCCCCCTCCCCCTGGCTCTCTCAGGGGATATGGAGATAGAGAGTGTCCTAATGTGTGTGTGTGTGTGTGTGCACGCATGATCCATAGCAGTCGTGGCCTAATGTCACAACACAGAGTAAAGAAGAGTTGAAATGCCCCCTTTACACTGAGGCCAAAGGTGTTCAGTCAAGCTAACAAAAGACATAACTCATAGTTTTGACTTTGAATAGGTAAATCATATTTAGATAAATTATTGTGGCACTATTGTGGTTACTAAATGGCAGCACTCTCAAAAGGATATTTAAATTCAAATTTGAATTTTGTATTTTCCAAAACAAAAACAGAGACATGATATTATGGGATGGTTAAAAAAAGGCTTTGGCTAATACAATAGAGTTGACTGGTAAATAAGACGCTGCAATATGCAAACAATAACATATTCAAGGCTACATTACTGCAGGTGTAGAGCACTTGAACATAGCCATTACAGATCACCATGGTAACATCAAATGAATAGACAGACACCTTATCATACTTCTTACGGCAAACAATTCAAAGCTAAGCCTGCACATTACAGTTCCAAAGCTGCAATTCTATTCAAATTACTGTGACACACACACACACACACACCACTGAAAGATTGAGAGAGAGAGAGAAAAACAGATTAAATATAACCTTACATCTTCATTTATAGTGTGTGCCCATTCAACTTCAGTGAACTAACCATTAAGCCACAGGCTTTATGGCCTATACATCAATCACAACTCTGTTTTGTTTATCACTTGCAAATTAGGGTTATATAAGATAGTGTCTCACTTACTTTCTGGGAAGATGGCATGGATGAGGCATTGCAGAACAGTGGATTGGGTGTGACATTTTGAAGGGAGTACAACATTCCACACACAGGGCACACTGGAAGAAGCAGACAGACACAGACCATAAGATCAGGATTGGAGGAAAATATTGACTTTGGAGCCAGACACTTGGTCTATGACGATTAGGTATTGTTATTGTTCTGTTACATTATGTAGTCTAGGCCAACAAAATCTATTTTATAATACTGCCTAATCGCTTTAGACAAAATCAACTGCCAAGGACCATGGCTGAGTCAGTAAGTCAGTCAGATAGACTGACAGACAGCATAAATAAATAGAAATACCGGTACAGTCACACTGCAATCGGTTAGCTAAATTATGTGGTGTGGTGAAAGGCCTACTGATGTTGGTACGGCAGAGGGCATTCTAAATTGATGGACATGGCACAGCGAACAACAATTTACCCGAGACTTCATGACTTGATGAAGGCATGCAGTCACTGCACATGGAGTGTAGGCATGGTAACAACCGCGAGCTCGTGTCGGCGTTCAAAGGAGTCCTGCAAGTGCCACAGGTTCCCAGGCCCGTATCCATTCCCACGAAGTCAGGCGATAGCATGGGAGACATTGGTGTGGGAATCTTTCCTCAGAAGTCATTAAGTTGTTGTCTTGTTCACTCGCACCCCGCGGAAGTAACTTAAAATAACTATTGTTACATCAACAAAAGATCACAACAGTCAGGAGCCACTGGCGGTCAGGCAAAACGATTTAAAAGATAATATTAGTCATTTCCGAGTAGCAACTTCTGAGGCACAAGCTAATCCGCTTTTTAAAAAGATGTTAGAAGCTTGGCAGCACCTCCGTTATCCAAGTAGCATGCTTTCGTCCAGTGTCAGTACCACAGATTAATTTAATTTAAAGTTATGATGATACCTACGAGAGGTTTGAAGTCATCCAAAAAAGATATGTAAAAGAGTATGTCAAAGAAAAAATACCTTTGAATTATCTGAAATGTCTCCGGGGGTTAGTCAAATACGGGGTAGCCCTGAACATCTGATCTGCGGTTTCCTGGATGGAACGCATGCAGCACGGGGGAGGGGATACGTGAGTTTGATCCCACCCTGTGGGGTTTACCACGCCCCCTAGAGATTAAACAGACAACTTTCCAGCCGACCCTCAGCATCAGGCTGTTTTTTTTTTAACACTGTTACTGACCATGAGTTTTTTGCTCCTCACACACTGATTTTATGATTTTGGGGACATTACAATTACTGTTTATGAGTGAGAAAGACTATAGGTAGCCACCTATAATTGGTGCGCCTTTGTCTTTGGGTGATTTTACATGTTTATTGATGTTTTTTCCTTCAAATTGAGTCAACAACTGCAATTAAAACTTTTATTTACGTGAGTGAGCATTTGCTGAGTGCTCAGTAATGCCTCAGTTTAAATCACATCTACGGGGTATAAGCTGTTAGAGAGTGTATAGTTTTTGCTGTTTAACCTGTTTCCCTAAAAGGTAAAAATGCATGTCCCAATAGGGCCTGTGTTATTTTTTTAATCAAGAATGAACCATGAAAACACACACAGGTTAAAGAGCAAATTTTCACCGTTGACATTCAAATTCAATGTATGCAAAACAAGTTGGTTTTGTTAAGGGATGTGTGGGAGGGTGTGCTCTGCCCCCTTTTGTCCCGCAGCCTATTATTATGATGTCAGGCAGGTGGTAACAGAGCATCAGTGGTTCTTATGAGCAACACAGAAGGTATTGCTGATGGAGTTAAAATGAATAAGTAACAAAACAACATCCTACAGATGCAAACTTGCTTGTGTTATGGCCTTTTGTTTTGTTGCTTCTATGATGTGTGGATGGCCTTTTTGACAAAAGAGCTGTGTGTGCAATAACATTACGCCACCCTTGTGGTTGAAACCGACTCTCAGATCAAGTCCACCGGAATTCTTAGCCAAACGCAGGTAACTAGCAGCCTGGTTCTCACACATACTGATCTGCAATGTAGCTCAGTCTGGCCACTTTCATGTCATCTCCAACTTCCATGAGTCAGGATAAACAGACATAGATCAAAATGCCTCTGTCGGCATTGGATATGCCTACAACCAATCAGGCCAATGACTGCAGACAAAAGAGTGGGATACGCTACAACTTGAAGCAAGACACTGAAGGAATTGATTTGATTTGGAGGTCTGGCGAGATGAGAATCTGGTTGGACTATAAGTTTCAATCACTTCCCCAAGTCTGACCTGCGACAAAGAGGACCTGCAACAAAGAGACCCTAACCCAACAGTGTGTGTGTATTCAAGATCAACTCCAAATGAGATTAGCTGTGTCTGAACCTGGAGAGGGGAAGGCAGATAACAGCTATTAATGTTAGAATGGAGGTAACAAAGGTGACTCAACTTGGACCATCATGGCCAGACGACTACCGGGAAGGAGGTGATCACCTAACCACCACCATGTCACACCTGAAGCCAGACAAGATTATCAAAGGATATTGTAATTAGCCACCTCATTGTTAACTATTGGTGACTCCATTGTATATATGGTAGGGGACCTCAGTTGATTATTGTTCACTCCAGCGCCGGTGTTCCCATAGTATCTTTGCATGCTATGTTACTACCTGTCTTATAATTTAATATAGGACTAGCCTAGTGGAAGACAATATTGTTTCAGAGATTGTTACGGGTGTAGGTTTGGTTAGTGTAAGATGGAAGAGCTTATTGTTAAATACATTGCCAAACACGGCTCACCCGGCATGTTTGATGGGATAGAAAATGAAAACAGCAAGTTTTACGAGTGGGCACAAACCCAGTTTGAAACTTTCCCTAAAATGCCTAAACGCAAAAAAGGGAAGATTGCTAATGCTCTGCAAGGACTTTTTGCTACATGCAAAGTTATGAAAAAGAGAATACAAGAACTTGAGACAGAGAACAAAACACTCCTATCCCGTGTTGAGGTAGAAGTAGAGAACGTGAAAAGCTACCAAGCCAATGCTGAAATTTGAGAGAGGACAATTATTGAAGGAAGCGACTGCTCTTAAAGATGACAACGAGATGCTTAAGAAAACAGTTGCGGAATCTTCACAAGAGTTAGAGGAAGCCAAATCGGCATACAAAAATAATGTTTCTCAGGGCAGTCCTGTCGATGTGGCCTCAGAAAGTGGTAACTGTGACGATAATGATGATGGTTGCGGGCCTCAGCATAGTCAGGACAAACGCTCAGATACTACGGTGTACCCGATGGCACCCATTCACTCCACTACTGTGCATAACGACCTCCCTATATCACACATGATTAAATGCCTTAGTCCTGCGGAAGTGGAGGCAGTAATAGCCGATGTAGGAAAGCTTGACCCTGACAGAAGTGATCCTTTAGAATTCCTTTCGCGACTGGAAGAGAGTGTGCTCATGTACAGACTAACAGATTTTGATGCGTGTGTGATACTTAGCCGCTGCATTCCATACCAACTCTGTGGAGCTTTGTCAGATGAAGTGAAGCGTAAATGTGCCAACAGGTAAGAGAGGAAGAAGTCACTGTTGCGTGTCTTGGATATTGGAGTGATCTGTCAGGAGAAATTGGGGAGGGGGGGCAGATAATTGTGTTTTTCTTGTTCCTTTATTTTTTAGAAAAAACAAAACAAAACAAAAAAAACGGCGGGAAAGTGTGGCGATGGATCGTGGTGATTTTTCTTCTGATGGCGAGGTTGCTAAAGTGTCCTGACCAACAACCAGCACCTCAGTACTAGTACAGACGAGACCATACTCTGGATGGGTACTGATCAACAACATCCAATCGATCCATGTTCCTGTCTTGGTGAGCTTGACAGCCTGGTCCCCTGATGTGGATGAAAGATTAAAGGAAGAGCAAAAGACTGTAATAGACATTCACACCATTGCTTCAACATTGTCCATGATCAACGCTTTCAATACCGTCCACAAGGAATTATATTGTGCACAATTTGCTTCTGTCAAATATCAAGCCCTGATGCAGAGAAAGGATACCCATCTCATGAAAATGCAAAAAGGACAAGAACAGAAAGACAAAGCTATACTCAGACAAATGCATGATTGGGACATGGGGATATTGTCTTCTGGATAGGTCTGGGAAATTTCGTTCAAGGTGGCTGTGTGTTTTTGTATTGTCCTTATTGTGTGCCAGAGTCTGTTACTTTGCTGTCTATGTTACATTCTAAAACGCCAGATCGCCACTACTTCAAAACTGACTCTACAACGGTCTCTCTGGCAGTGATGGTGTCAGTGGGATTACCTTCTAACTCCCAAATCATGAGTTTCATGGTATTACCAAATCTGGGGTGTTCTTGAAAGCACAAAGTTATGGTGAAAGGGTGCAAAGTCCAGTGTTAAAGAGGGGTAAGTCAAAAGGGCGGGTAAGACCTTCTAATGGCCACAAGAGAGGGCAACCTGAGAGCCGACTACCCCGCCACTGGCCACCTTAGGGTGAAATGTGATGTGATGCTATCGTGTGGCTTCCTAGCATCAAAGAGGGGACTGAAGGAATTGATTTGATTTGGAGGTCTGGCAAGATGAGAATCTGGTTGGACTAAATAAAGACAGAATAAAGACAGAATTACTGACTTGAGAAGAAGTCCTGTTCCTGTTTTTGATTAGTTCATGTCATGGAAAAACCACTTTGATGCTTGAAAAAAATCAATATCCTAACCCACCCAACACACTTGGTCCAAACCAAGAACTCACTGTTGGAATGAAGTAGTTGACGAAGACTTTATTCACAATACCAGCAAAGTATACAAGAGACAATTGCCCCAAAGTATAAGTGCTGAGCAGTGTGAAGGAGATCCGCTGCAGAGAGGATACCGTTTACCTTGAGAGTTGATCAGGCTCTGACTGTCCCTTCCAAACATCTACCTTTTATGTTACTAGAATCACCCAGAGGCCTCCCCTGGACCACCTGCGTCATTTAATTAATGCAGGAGGCCTCGGTCCTGTTCATATTGGTGGAATTCCTCGCCCATCCGGTTATTAAAAAAAACTATTATTCTTCCTTGCTGGGCGTTTCAGTCTGACGTGTACTTCCTTACGTTGGGCTCTTATTTTGATGTATACTTCTTATGTTGGCTTTTCTATTTCTATGATTTATATTCTCCTCATGTAATCAGGACCCGTCTACACCATGGTTCTCATGTGTACAGCGTCTATTCGCATCATGGTTCTCATGTGAACAACACCCATTGAACAGCGGATCCCCCTCACTGTCACATATCATGGTGTCCACCCAGTGCATAACATTATTCAAACATGTCATGGTATCCACCCAAACTGAGGTATTTCATGTACAATACATGTCATGGAATCCACCCAGATCTAGGTATCCCATGCTCCAAAGCATCTTTCTGCATTAAATCTTGTCTGTTGAGCTGTTCGGGGCCTTATGTCCTCTGCTTGAATTATCCAAGTCTCTACTCTCTTTCTCTCTCTCTCTGCCTGAAATGCTTCGGCCTCCTGGGTTACCATTAACAAAACACCCTTCTTTCATATCTTAGTATAAGCATTGCACTCTCAAGTTAATATTGTATATACCAGAATACTATATTCTTTATGATAATAATTTCCACATTCCCTATCTCAGATGAACAGGAAGAAGTGGCAATAAGCCTACTGGCAGATTCTATCATTCTATCCTGAGGAGTTAGGAGAGTTGTTTGGTCAGTTGTTTGGAATGTTGTGGTCAGTTACGAAGTACCAAGGCCATAAGGCTGGGTCAAACAAAACAACACAATATTAGTTAAACTGACCCAGTAAATAGTCAAATTGCCACAACCTAAAATCTGAGTAAAAATTAACATCTATCCTGCCTTCTTTTCATTCAGCCATTTCTCTTTCCAACACAATTCATTCTCTTTCCTCCGTCTTGTTTCTCTGCCCAGCACCACTAGAGCGAGACAAACACTAATGGCAAAACCCTAGGAAAGCGTTTGTCTCTCTGCCTTTTAGTGTTGCACGGGTAGACCCCATGACCCCTGGTGAACCCGCGAGTCGGGCGGTTTGGGGTCAGATGTTTTTAAAATATGGCAGGTGCCGGTGGGCCAGGTCAAATGGTTACAAAACACATTTCATTTTCGATCAAAATGTATTGCAAACGGCAGTGAAGGGTGGGACGGTTTTATTTACAGCTTCTGCCAGAGACACTTCTTGGCAGAAGCTTCTACTCGCTGCCTATAGGTCATTTTAACCCATACACTGGATTAATCTCGCTGAGCATTTCAACAATTTACCAGAAATGTTACACCCTCAAAATGGTGTGTTATGTGTTAAATTTTGGTTAACATATAAGATGTGATAGCTACAATGTGTTAAGAAAAATGTTAAGAGCACATGATACATTATTAGTTGCTTTATACTCCTAAAATGACAGTAGTTCTGACTGGTAAAGGACAGAGTTAGAGCAATGAGGTGAGACTGAAGAAGGGCTCTGAGCTCAGTTACTCCTTCTTTCACTGTAAAACATGAAACACCAGAGGGAGGATATGAGTGATGTGCCTGTGCTCGTTGGTGCATGGCTCTGAGAGCATGCATGTGGGTGAAAGAGGGTACATGAAAGAATGTGTGTGAGTATGTGTGTGTGTGTGTCTCACATGTCTTCAGATGCCCTCTCTCATAACCAATAGGACATGTATGGGTTTATGTTGTTATAAGTGCCCACTCTCTACTTGTCTGGTTTGAATGAGAGTAATGGTTTAAAGAGCTAAAATGTATCTGTCTCTTGTGGAGTTATGCATCAGTGTGTATGTGTGTGTGTGTGTGTGTGTGTGTGTGTGTTAGATGAGGGTTTGATGGCCATGTACTGAACTAAGAAACATAATAGCCATCTACTTACATGGCTGAGTGAAAACAATGTATAGTGGGATCTGAGCAATATGGAAGCAGAGAGCTGTGAGTCATGGGAGGGCAGTTGGTGACTGGTACTGAGGCGATCTGAGGAAGATGGACTATGGGAAAAGGCAGACTCCAGGACACAGCTGTCTTGAACAAAATTATAAATGGAAAACAATAAGCTTATATTTTCTTAATGGGAAACGAGGAGGAATTATCCAGCAATATAAATTTTCCTAGGGATGGACAGCACAATTCTATTGGCTAAGAGGTCAACCATGATATGAGGATGACGGGAGGACTTCCAGGGCTCAGCTCACTATAAAAGCTGGAGGAGCTCTGGAGGAAATTCAGACTTGTGCAGCTCTCCTGGAAGAACAGCCAGCTTCACCGCTGTGAATCTTCTTCACGTTGCCAATGCATTTGGTCAATTGGTTGAAAATTGTCTATGCACATGCCCTGTTGGCTCTGTGTGACTCAACTGTGCCTATTTCTGGAGTGAGAGCACACATTGGGGCAAGGTTGCGGAAGATTTTCTGTGACAGTTAACAGTACATTTCTATGCCATGCCTATTTTAAACACAATTTGTGTAAGTTTGTGTTGAAGTTGGTTCACGTAATGGTACAATGTGTCATTTCCATTGGAGCCCCTAAAGTGACATGAGAAAACTTTTATGTTTCTTGAGCCTTTTCGTTCAATGTGATTACTACCATGATGAAATCACACACACACACACACACACATATTAACTATAGGTTGTAAATCCACAGAGTGCTGTTTCACACTCATGTTTGAATGATTGAATATGCAAATTTCTCTCATTTATAAATACACTTAGAAATTAAATATTATTTATAAAGTATATTTGATAAAAGACTATAAATTCAGTTAATGTTGTGCTATGGAAGAAGTTTAAGTCATTTATTTTGTGTCATGATCCTACTCCCTGCTACTCCGGCCACCCACTGGACTTTCTATGTACTGCTACCTTTATGTCTTGTTTATCTCACCCATGTGCTCTTGTTTTGGTTTTCTGCCCTGCCCCTTTTTCCTCCCCCGCTTTGCACCCGCTCCTCATGTCTTTGATTTCCGTAATGAACCTCACCTGTCTCTTGTTTGTTAGATTGCTTTCCTCCCTATATATTCCCCAGTCGCTCCATTACCCCTTGTCTGACTGTCTGACCGTGTACCTGTCGTAAGTTTCGAGTTTTTGAATTGTTACCTGTCGCTTCTCTCGATTTCTATGTTCCTTGATTCCTGTCCCGTGTTTTTGCCCATCGAGGTTTTCTGAGTTTCTTCCCCTTGATTCTGTGGATAATTTTTACTGTGATGGGATCACTGTTTTTGTTTGGACTTTTTTCTACCCGCGTTTGGATTACTGTTTTGTTTGATGGATCTTCTGAGCTTTTCCCCCTTGTGATTTTTTCATTGAAAACTGTTAAGAAATAAATATTTGCAAATCTGCATTTGGGTTCGTCTGACTCTCCAAGTACTTTACATTTTGTTAAATGACTCATTACGGGGTGAATGAAATGCTGTCTCAGCTCCCATTGCAGTCTCTGAATTTATGCCATGCATACAAGATGACATCAGAGCCTTGCCAGGAAGTCCTAGTTTAAAAATCCCAGACCCTGAGAGAGGATACTTTTAACACACTCCTGTGTCACTGAGGATCATATACAACTTAGATGTGTGAGTGTATACTCTATGTTGATGCATATATGTGTGTGTGTGGTGTGAGGTGTGTGTGATGTATCTAAGTGTGTCTTACATAAGCATGTAAATGATTTGGAAGACTCCTGTGACTCCTGTGCCCTTTGACCCCTTGCCAAACCCTGTCTCTGACATGGACCTGGGCATCTTGTGTTGGCATTGATTGAATATGTAAACACATTTATCTCATTTATAAATACACCTATATATTGAAAATGAATGGAGAAATCCATTGTGAATCAATGCACAGAAACTCACTTTCATCTTCCTATGCTCCATTCAGTTAATGTTGGTTGCTGGTTTGTTAATATTTGAGGAATCAAAAGTATGTTTCTCGCTATCCCACGGTGAATAAAAAAATGCACAACAGACATTTCCTAACACTAAAGTAAAAACAGTAAACTGCACAACAGATAACAGACACTTCCTAACAAGTAACAATTTCACAAGACAAGATCACAAGACAAAAACACGACTTTCACAAGAATTTCACAAGCAGCAAAAAAGTCTGTATTATGTGTATGATTGTGCAGAATTATGTGCAAAATGTAATAGTGCAAAAGAATCCAGAGTTTTTGGGGGGACAAAGAGGAGGGGTTGGGAGAGAGGGGGAGAGTTCAGTTTCCTGATACCCAAGTGGATAAAGCTGTAAGTCTGGTGGAGCAGGCATGAAGGCTCCTATATCTCCTCCCAGAGGGTAAGAGGCTGAAGAAACTGTGTGCGGAGCGGCTGGCGTCGCTCACAATCATGGTCGCTTTTCGGGTGAGGCGGGTGTTGTATGTGTGTAGCAGGGAGGGGAACTGGGCACCAATGATCTTTACAGCCGTGTTTACTATGCGCCGCAGGGTTTTCCTGTTGTAGTCAGTGCAGCTCTCACCCCACACAGTGATACAACCGGATAGGATGACGCCCCTGTAGAAAGTGCCCATGATTGGTGAGAGGGCTCTTGCTCGCTTGAGTTTGCGGAGAAGTAGAGGCGCTGCTGTGCTTTCTTCGCCTGTGATGCAGTGTTGGTGGTGCAGGAGAGGTCCTCATTGATATTCCCCAGGCCTTTGGTGCTGCTCACTCTCTCCACAGCAGCACCATTGATATTCAGTGGTGGCTGTTGGGTGTGACCTCTCTAGAAGTCAACAGCAATCTCCTTGGTCTTGCTGACATTCACTTGGTCTTGCTGACATTGTTGTTTTTCGGGTAGACAGCACTCAGTAACCTCAAACAACAGGGCTATTGATTGATTCACACAGATTTCTCCTTTAACTGTACTGAAAACCTGAGAAAAGAAAAGCTAGACATTGGTTGACTTGACATAGAGAGAATGTGAAGACGCTGTTAAAATGTGTCTGAGTCATTGATTTCTCTTGCTGTAATTCTTTGCTCTGCATTCTTAGTTTGGTTATTTCTGGAAATGTGTAAAAAAGTAAAACATTGCATAATACCTGTGTTGCCTTATTTTGGTCAGAAACAATGTGCCTCTGTCTGACTAAAGCACCAAAACTAATCTAGTGCCAAGAAACACAGATGTGTTACTCAATGATGCTGTGGGCGTCAGTGGCTCTTTGACCCTTGATGACTTTATCCTTCTTGATGATGGCCACTTCCCACTTCATAACAGTCATACAAATGATAGAGAAGAGGAAGGAATCGTTTAATTCAGATTCTATTCAGAAATGGCTACTGACACTGCACAAGATTTAAATCTGAATCTGAAATATCTGAGATCTGTCCGGGGCATACTGAAGATCATCCAGATGGTAAGAACTTTGTATAGGTAGTGTTTTTTATATCAGGTTTGTGTTTTCAGTCTTTTCAGAAACAATAGCTGAATGCCAATGTTAGCCTTAACCCTAAGCCCTGACTCTCAAAGACTTGGTGGTATGAATCAGCCAATCATTAAGTCATGCCAGTTAAAGAAGAAATCTGGTGTGAATTCATCAATAGCCCTGTTGTTCAAGGTAACTAAATACTGTCTGTAGGAAAACAAACCAGAAAATTTGATGCAATGTAGACTGCATAACAAACCAATAACTAATGTTAACTTAATGGGGCATAGCGAAATGATACAGAAAGTACGTTTCTGTGCCCCATTCACTTAATGTCAGTTGCTGGTTCACTATTCGGTGTATGTATCAAATTTTCTTGTTCTTTTACCTGCCGACAGCAGCTGGTGATCTCTTACAAAAGGACTTTAGATTGACACACCGGATTTCTCCCTTAAGCGTTTAGGCCTGATGATTTAGGGGGGACACTGGTATTCTGCCAGTTTTTCCCTAATGATTGGCTGATTCATGCCAATTAAGTCTTTGAGGCTCAGAGCTTAGGTCTTAGGACTAGGGAAGGGCATTGAGATCACCCAAATAATCACATTTGTCATTACTAACCTGCTGCAGTGAGACTTGAGATGTGTTCCGTTTACAAACGTAGTCAAAGGTTTTCAAACAGTGTTCTATGTACCTTTGCCTCCTCTCAAGGGTTTTGGAAACATTCTCAAACCGTTTGAAGAGGTGGCTCTCCATGAATGCCCAGGGATGCTGAATAAAGAGCTAATGCAAAAATGGATTGTTGACATGAAATCACTAAATCTGCTCAGGACAGAGACAACATTGTGCTCCCTGCAAACGTTCACCTGCTCATTGTTCAGCAAAACCCATCTCTTCCCTAACCAATATATCTCTACTATGTCTGACCTGTCTCATTTGTTCATGATGCTTAAGTGTGTGTGTGTGTGTGTGAGTGCATGCGTGTGTGTGTGAGTGCATGTGTGTGTGTGTGTGTAAGAGCATGTGCGCGTGTGTGTGTGTTGCCTAGTGTATATGTTTGATGACTGTGAGTATCTGTGTATGTATGTGTGTCTGATGACCACTGTCATATGCTGGGTAACTCTGTGTGTGTGTGTCTATACCTGATCACCTCTGTCCCCTACACACCCTGGCCTCTGCACCTTACTTACCTCAGTCTCTCCCTTTTTCTGCAGGTGTTTCTCCTGGTTGCCTACGTCGTTATAGAAACCTGCTGGTTCAGTGCAGTACAGGACGTATTCATCTTCTTTAAGGTCATCACCCTTGGAGTCTTCTCTGCCATCCTCCTCTTCTGCATCCTCTGTGCCCTGGGGTTGCCCAGTAAAATTCCCTACATCAACTGGAGTGTCACGGTAAACAAAAACAACAGTAGATTGTACTGTGGTTAGATATTAAAAGAATGGGAAACATAGTGGCTTAGAAGAACCATAAGAAATTCCTCCAATCCAATAAGCACTTTTGACATACCTGGATTTAGATGATTGCAGCCAGAAATGCATAGTAGACATTAAATGATTCTGTGTGTGTGTGTGTGTGTGTGTGGGTCAGGAGTTTGTTTTAGATACACTGGCACTGCTGTGTGTCTTTCCTGTATCCTGTGCAGCAGCAGTGAAGAGCCATGATGTGAATGTTCTAGTGGCCGCCTCCGTGAGTCACACTCTCTCACTCCCAACTTCAGTGGAAACTGCTCTTCCTCTTTTGCAGTGTCCAGTCATGCCTATTTCCCAGAAAGTCTGTCTCATAATGACCATGACTGGGTATTACACCTACATAAAACTGTCATGTGTAAGACATATTTGGTAACATGCACACCTAACATGTACAACTTCATTTTAACGCTAAACTTCATTCATTCATTCATTCATTCATTTATTCAGTGTTTGTGATTTTCTCCTTAGAGATATTCAGTGGCCTTTAGATTCAGCAATTTGCAACAGAAGAATTTTAAAAAATCTTTAAAAAGCAGTCAGGGTGTGGATTGACTCCACCAGAGTGTCCTACTGACATATCTCTTCTCTCCAACTGTCTGGCTACATTTCCCCCTTGTCCTCCTATAACAATCATTCAGTCTAATACTGGGTGCATCCCATAATGAGATTCCTCCATCCTGTGTTTCCTGATGGCACCCCTGTTCCTGTGACAGATTCGGGGTCTGTCTGCTCCTCTCCTTGTGCCTAAAACTTCCTGTAGGCCTAAAGACCTATGGGCTCTTGATAGTGTAACATACAGTGCAGTGCGACTTTTATACTTACTACTACTACTTTAATGCTTAAAAGATCTAATCTAATGCTTGGAGTTCACTCACTCATTCATTCATTCATTCATTTTTTATGAGATCATAAACTTTTATCTGCACCAGTGTTCAGTGGCGCTCCATAATATCTCTTTGATAGTCAGTGTGTAGAGATGGTCTCTTCTTTTTTATATCCTGTAAGAATAGCTGGCTCTGTCTTTCCTGATCACTTATTTCTCTTCTCTCTGTCTACTCCTGTAATAGATGCTGGGAATGATTATCTGTTTGCTGTTCACTGCCAGCATAGCCCTATCCTTCGTCCATACACTCCAAGATGCATCTTCACGGTACCCTGTCGGTAAGCCTGTAACCCACATAAATAGACTACTGACATGAAGTCTTCATATCTGCATGCAGACAAACACAAACCTTTTCACATTTTATTCATAAAAACATCTAACATGCAAGAATAAGATAATGGCTTTATATATTCAGATTTAATTTTATTTAAATTCAGTTCATGTTTACTCTAAAAGAAAAAAGAGCTTAACATGGTATAGACTAATTAACTCAAAATGGCTGTAGAGGTATTTCCACAATCTGGCTAATCAGGTTTTGTTTTTACATTTAGCAGATGCTTTTATCCAAAGCGACTTACATTTTGTCAACTATCAATTGTTCAGGGCCAGTCTCCCCTAGTGCCTTCCTCAGGGGCACAACGGTGGCAGCTGGGATACGAACCCACAACTTTTCAGGCTACTTGCCGTAACCGCTATGCTACCACCGCCCCCATGGTGCTATTTAGATTACACAGCCCGTCAGACATGCAGGATTGAACTGGATTAAATAAATCCAAGCCTCTTACATCCAGAGCCCATCTGGATCAAACTTGACTTGACCATATTTGCCAGCCATGCTAATCATGCTAATCACTGGCAAAAGGTTTATTTGAGGAAATGCAAATGATGTCTTGAAAACAAGGACCTGTAGGCCTATTTGACTGTATTGTACACATCATGGAACTGTTGTTTGCTTTCTTCTCTTTAGTTGAGGTCTGAAATGGCCATACCTCTCCTTTTTATGAAGAACGGACTCAACAGGCTTCAGGGGACAGAAAGTTCACTCTCAACTTCCTGTTACCCAACTATCAGACAAGTCATCAACATAGAACGACTTTGAAATGCCTGGCTTGCCGTCTAAATGTAAATGCATTCTGGAGTTGATTTGGACTTAATGTGACTTTCGTTGGGCATAAGTTTTCATTTGCACCAGAATGTATTGCTTTAAGCCAACCAGTCAACCATCTCAAACAAGTTACATCAAAGAACCTACTTAAAGGAAAAGTTCGGGATAAATCAACCCATACCCCTATTGGTCGAGGTCACTGAGTAGTCAGTAGGAGGAATGAGAAAATTGGCTAACCGGATCATCCCTTTAACTGTAAGGCTTCCAGTTTGGAAGTGCAACAGTAAATGGGATGGAACCCCAGCAGTGACCACAACATTACGCTGAAAATGTAAGTTTGCATTGGCTTGTTTCAATTAGTCTAGAAAAACACCATACATCATTATAATGTAACAGTATTGTTAGCACACATTAATTATGGCATTATCAATGTAAATAGAAATTGATATTATTTTATGAAGTTTGTGTACAAATAAAACAAACAAAATGTTTTTGTCCCAATAAATACACCTTTAATTGAATGACAACAGATCTGATCCATACAAACATCACCACGGCGTGAGAAATAACAGGACCGCTTTTGCACTTTTATTTTCTTATGTTTTTTGTTCTTTTGGATTTCAAGTTTGATGATGATGATGATGATGATGACCGTACTGTACATTCTCCAAGAGTGACATGTGACTCCACCGCTTTGACCCCTACCATCTGCAACTAAAGTCTAGCGTTTACAGTAACATTATCTGTACAGGTCTACTCTCCACCTCACTCGCACTCATACACATCATCGGACACACACACACACACACACACACACACACACACACAGGCAAACTCACACACACTCACGTGCAAATACAAATACAATGGGGAAAACACACACACACGCACACATACCTGCCCCTCTGCACACATGTTACAACAGAGTCAGTGCTGTCTGGGTGATGATGGTGTGTGGAGCCTTGCCAACTTGCTTCTGGTTCTAGACTACCTCTGCCCCTCAGATCCAGACACTACGCAGAACCTGGGGCACCACATCGGAACAATGGAGAACGAGTGGAGGCAGGATTTCCTCCAAGTTTTGTGTCCGTCTTCAGCAGATCTACAGCTTCCCCTGAAGACCTAGTGGTATGTATGTGTGTGTGCGTGTATGTTGTAGAAGCTCTCAGGTTCTCAATGCATTTCAATTCTCTTTCCACCCTGAACACATTCCTGCTACACCCATCCTCTTCCCATATCTCTAAACCCATGTTTAACACTTTCCCATCCCTCATTTAGAACCAGTTTTAACACTCTCCACCTAGAACGTTCTCTGCCATCAACTAGAACTGGCTCTAAGACTTCCCCTCTTCCCATTAACCCATCTAGAACTGATCAATACATTTTATTTTGCCTCAAAGAGACCTTCAATCCTTCAACATCAGAATGCCACACTTCGTTTTGCACATCTCTACAAACACTCATGTGACCTTTCACACTTGACCTTTGAACGAGGGGAGAATCACAGACAGGGGCAGTCTTATGATCTTCCGTGATGGACACTCCACACAAAACTCTCCATGTGGAATCAACAACAACAAAAAAATGAGCGCAATATCTACGATCAAATTTGTTTATTCATTCATTTTTAACTCACGGATGCCTGCAAACTTCTCTATCTGATTCATTTCCTCCCCTGTGTGATGTAACTTCCTGTCACATCTCTCCTTTAGAGTTTAACCCTTCCTGTCCAGAAACACCGCTTCAGAATACTGACTACAACATAAATAAAAAAGCAAGAAATTCAAGTCAAAACAATTCCTATCTGAACTCATCACCAGTGGAATTCACCATGTGAAAAAAGAAATGTGTATGTGGGTGATGAGTGTGTGTGAATGATTCTACAAAAATCAACAGCAACACACACTCTCCCTTTCTTCCTCTCCCAACACACAAACACACACACACACTCTTTACTGACCCCCCCCAAGGGACCCATGGACTCAGACCCCAAATTCCCTTTTTGTTATGCATGTGTAGGCGAAACACTGCCCCCTATAGGACTGCTGCAGGATCATACACACCCCATCCCCCTGCCCGCCCCTACCATCTTTAGGGAGGCAGGTGAGTAGTGAACAGAGAAATAAGGAAAGAGAAATAAGGAAAGAATGAACGAATGAGATGACATGACATGAGAAACTACCTCTGGTGATCTACCCTCTACACGAGCTCTTCCAGAGAAGCACCTGTCTATTCTTCTCCTGCTGTTTCAGCACCCAAACGCATACACACACACACACATACACACACGCACACACACTCCCCTCTATACCTACTGCTCTACCTACCACCCACCCGCCCTCCCTCTCAACTCACATAGACACAGAGAAAAAAACAGGCCACAAAGAAAGATTATAAGACTGTGTGTGTGTGTGAGTGAGTGTGTGTGAGAATAGGGCTGAACGGTGTGTGTGTGGTGTCAGTAAAGTGTAAGAGTGTGTAAGTGTGTGCGTGTGTCAGTAGGGTGCATGTGTGTGTCATTAAGGTGCAAGTGTGTGTGTGTGTGTGGTAGAGAGAGAGGCCGTTCTCACAGCATGCAGCTGTTAGTTGTTTGAAAGCACAAGCGCAGGTGTGTATGGGAAGGGGCTTATATGAGTGGAGGGGAACTTGGGGAGGGGTTTATAGGAATGGGAGGGGCATGTAGAGAGACATGTAAAGGTGAGTGGAGAGCAGTGAAGCAGGAGGTGGAGCATAATGTGCGTGTCCCCTCCTTCTCATGATTGGTCGTTTTCTGCAGGGGGCGTGGTGGAGTTGGTGGAATCTAGTTCCGATTTGCTGGAGATCCGATCTAGTTCAGCCTGTACATCTGTCAGTCCCAGTTTAGAACCTAAGGAATCAAAAGAACTTATGAACTTGGAACCACAACACAGACCCATTTTGAAAACACACACACACACACACACACACACACACACACAATCTACAAAAGCAGAATAATGACCATGCGTGCATATATGCGTCTGTCTGAACTTGCCTGTGTTTGTGTGTGTTTCAGAAGGGCAGAGTGTGTGTGTGTGTGTGTGTGCGTGTGTGTGTGTGTGTTCTCCTACCCGACTTTCTGACTGTGCCTGGCGTACTGCTGCCCGTCGCTGGTTGTCCACCTGGTCCAGGTGACCCGGCCTTCTTGGTGAGCAGACTGTTGAAGAAGTTAGCCAGCACCCCTTCGCTGGTCTGGCCCCCTGCAACACACAAGATTAACATTAAAACCTCATCTCAACACACACGCACGCATGCACGCACACACACAAGATTAACCTGCAAGAGGCGTGACATCCCATCATCCTCTAAAATATATACTGCAAACTGAAGGAAAACAAATAATAAATGGACAAGAATTGTGGTAAGTCTACACTACCATGGGTTGAAACTGACAAAAGATAAAGACAGCTGAACAGTCCAATAATGAGAGGAGACTGGCATCAGGAGCCAATCAAAGAAGAGAACCACCAGCAGAGGCGGAAAGAGCAAAAAACAGAGCAGTTTCCCCCACAGAGCAGAGATATGATGTTACCTGACCTGATGTGACCCCAGACAGAAAGGAGTGATGATACCGCCAGGAAGAAGGAGAGATGAGGAGGAGTGCAGGATGAAGAAAAGAAAAAAAGAGAGAGCAATAGACAGAAAGATAGAAAAGCTCAGAATCAAGGAAAAAAGTGAGAAATGGGAGGCTGAGAATGAAAGAAGAAAGGGCATCATAAACACAGACTGAGGAAGACAGGGATGGAAGAGACTGAGAAAGAGAGAGGGATGCACAGAATAGAGAAAGAGAGAAAAAATATAGCAGAAGAATAGAAAGAGAGGGGGAGGTAGGGAGAAGAGAGAAAAAAAGGGAGAGAAAGAAGGCCTGTATCCTTAGGTATCCGGTCTCCTACACACCTTTCATGTTGGGATCAATCTTCTTGGTACCTGATTGCATTGGCATGACGTTAGCCACGTTTGCCGCCGCAGAACGGTTGCTGGTCCGCGGGGAGCCAGTCGGGGCTCTGTTGGTGGGGTCCTACACACACACACACACACACACACAAAACACACACAAACATAAGAATTCACCACGGTATTGTAATACATCTACCTTGTACAGAAAAGGAGAGAGAGAGAAAGAAAGAAAGAGAGAGCAAGAAAGAGAAGAGAAAGGGACTCACCACTGGTCTGCCAGCTGTGACAGGCGGTTGCTTAGCCAACAGAGACTGCAAAAACACACACCAACATAGTTATTTTAAAGCACACACCAACATTGTTATTTTAAAGCACGTCAACATAGTTATTTTAAAACACACACCAACATTGTTATTTTAAAGCACATGTCAACATAGTTATTTTAAAGAACACACCAATGTAGTTATTTTAGTGTAGGAATGGGTAAACACACACACACACACACACACACACACACACACACGCACACACGCACACTCACACAGACTTTCTGTCTGGTCAAGAGACAGAAGAAGAGAATCTGTTCATCACCTGTAGTTTCACTAAGAACACCTGGTCATCTTCAGCCAACACCTCCTTCTCGTGGACAAACTGACAAGACAGAAGGAGACAAAAAAGGAAGACATCTCTTCACAAAAATATAAACTTCTCAATGATTTCTTCACTGTCTGCCTAAGAGGCATTTCTACAGTTAGGCCCAAATTTTCATCCTTATTCTACATACTTTGCCTTGGTTTCTTATGTTTGCTCAGCTAATGGCTGCCTCTAGCCTGGTGTAAAACCAGACCCTCACTCTACACTTTTGTTTCATACAGAGGGTCTGGAAATTCGATAGTGAGATTCGATGGCTTGCTCATCAGCCCTTGACTGATAGCATTCTAGCTCTGCATTCATAACGCCTCCCTCTGTTCGCTGATTGAACAGGTTAAGATGCCTCCTGAGACAACAAGCTCAGTGGGATCAAATCCAGACTAGCACTGTAGGGAGATGATAATCAAGCAGAAGTGATAGGAAGGCATGGCCAGGCTAGGCATCCACTGCATTGCAGGGAGTAAAACAACTTTTTAAGGCTTTTCCGGACGCACCCCAGCCTGGTCACCAACGGCTCTGCTCACCAGGACCCAAGGGCCCCGGCTACTCCAGACCAACCGAAGCACTTAGGCGCATGGGTATCGCTACATCTGGGAGGGATTCTGACTTAGAGGCGTTCAGTCATAATCCCGCAGATGGTAGCTTCGCACCATTGGCTCCTCAGCCAAGCGCACGAACCAAATGTCTGAACCTGCGGTTCCTCTCGTACTGAGGAGGATTACCATTGCAACACATCATCAGTAACTTAGGCAGTAAAACTAACCTGTCTCACGACGGCCTAAACCCAGCTCACGTTCCCTATTAGTGGGTGAACAATCCAACGCTTGGTGAATTCTGCTTCACAATGATAGGAAGAGCCGACATCAAAGGATCAAAAAGCGATGTCACTATGAACACTTGGCCGCCACAAGCCTGTTATCCCCGTGGTAACTCTTCTGACACCTCAACACGTCAGAACGGATTATTACCTGATTATTCCCAGTTGTCAGATTATTGTGATCGTGTAAACACAGTGTGTGTGAGGGATCTTAGATTTGGACAACGGCTCTCTCTTGCTCATCCTTACCTTCCTCACGGGAGGCTTCACAATCACCTCCTCGAATACGTCGTCTGCTTTCAACGTCTGGAAGTTCTCGTGCAGGATGGAGATCTTCTTCTCATTGTCCCAACCTGCTGGACTGTACACACACATACACACACACACACACACACACACACACACACAAATAACCAAAGAGTTAGAGACAGCAACACACACACACACACACACACACACACACAGTGACACCCACCCACAGACACACACTCACAAGCATCCACACAAACACACATACACAGAGAACACACAAAACACAAGCGCGCGCGCACACACACACACACACACACACACACACACACACACAAAGACTACTTAGGCCTAAGTTTTTTATGCCGTTCTACAACAACTGAAATGCAGCTGAAATGGCAGTTTATCACCCTTAGATTCTCAGAGCAGCTGTGCAGTTCTCAGCATTCTAACTCAAAGCGCATGCTCTCTTTACATTAGTATGCCAGCTGTGGTGTCTGCACAATCAAATACAATTTGGACCT
Organism: Tenualosa thibaudeaui; assembly: GCA_027481765.1. NCBI lineage: Eukaryota > Metazoa > Chordata > Actinopteri > Clupeiformes > Clupeidae > Tenualosa > Tenualosa thibaudeaui. The sequence continues at coordinate 299,785 of JAIFZK010000211.1, forward strand.
TGTGGTCATTTCAAGATGAAAAATATGCAGCCTGTTCTCTCAGTATTGTCTGCTTTGATCTCGGCTCTCATTCTTCTTACAATAAGCAGCCTCGTAGATGAAAATACAAAGGCTGTTGCGCGCGCGCACACACACACACACACACACACACACACACACACACACACACACACACACACACACACACACACACACACACACACACACACACACACACACACAGAGTAAAAAATGAATCTCAGGTCCAATTACAGTGCAAACAATCAAAGTCTGCTGCCGAATGTGTTTGGATTATTTCAATATATTACTTGCTGTCTACAATGTTTATTGTGTGCTTTCAGATTTTACCTTAAAATGCATATGCCCCCCCCCCAATACCTTCAACTTACAGTAGATAAAATCTGGATAAGCTCTCTTAACAGTCACACACCCAGTAGCACAAAGCATTAATTTTGGACCTTTTCAGTTAACAGATGGATTTCGATCTGACAGGCTGGTGTATACGCCACTCGCCTACTGGATGAGCCGATGAAGTGGAGTCTGCCAGCACTGATGGCCGTGTGTGTGTATGAGCAATGACTCATAGCCAGAAATTTGTAGACAGGTAGCTGTCGCTCTCTCTCTCTCTCTCTGAAGGGAGTTTGCAGTAAGTGGGTGGGAATGAGAAGAGCTTTATCTATGTCAGGTATTGAGATTGCTGGGACAATCAGAACAGAGCTGCCAATAATACTGAAAATCACAGGAGGTTTAAACCAAGATTAAATGATCCAGGCTTGTAACATAACCATGTATAATGAAATTGAATTCAGTAGTTCACGATTCCCTGTGTATCCATCTCAGGACTGAGTAGCGATTTACCCTAAGAAAGTTTGGTGCGAGAGAGGGGGCTAGGGTTAGGGGATGACGAGAAATGGAAGGGCTTAGCATATCAGAGATGAGGAGAGGCTGGGTGTGATGCTTAGCCACACAGAGAGAGGATGAGTGGATGCCAGTGTAGGAAAAATTTTAATATCCTCGAAATAAATATCAGCAAAAGAGAATAGTAATGTGATACAAATGTATGCCATGTGTAAAGCTGTAGTCTAAAGGGCTAAGACAACTAACCAAGCAAATTATGGTTAGGAATGTGGAAAACAGAGGGTGAGGGTGAAAACCAAATAGACATCTATCTCCACCAGTGATTTAGAGGGAGTGGACATGGAACCTTGACAAGTTAGACCAACAGAAGGGCAAGAAGTCAAATGTCATTGTGAGGGCAGGAAGGTCTTCTATTTGTTTTACATGTGATGTGTGCTCTAGGGGGTATAAAAGGGAATCTTAGTCTCAACAAAGATGGGCTTGTTACTCTACATTCCTTGTGTAGGTTTTGTGTGAGTAACTTGTCTCTGGCGTCGTGATTAAAGACTGCAGTGATCCACCAAGTTGCCTGTCTGGAATTTTTGACCACACCAGACATCCTTAGCGACGTGGTGCCAAAGACAAGATGGGAGACGAGCTCAGTGACGTGGAGACAAAGTCAAAACAGTGCAGGTTTAAGCTAGGACCAGACTTCCTGATTTTTTACCCCACTTTTATAGAATGGAACATCCATGACACTGGTGGGCAGCCTGAGATAACCAAAAGTAGTCATCTTGGTGACAGATTCGAAAAGTTGCGATTGCTGACATAATTCCAGCTGAATTCAATCTGTTTGATATAATTGTGGCCGGTCTGTTCTGTGATGGCTAAAGCACCAATTAAAACATTAAAAAGCCAACAGCTGAAATATTAGGTTACCATAACTAACTCCCAATCGTACCAGACTCCACCTGTAGGTTTGGCCTGTTTAATCTTGTTCTAATTGAAACAGACTAAAGACTCCGTCTGTAGGTTTGGCCTGTTCAATCTTGCTCTAATTGAAACAGACTAAAGACTCCGTCTGTAGGTTTGGCCTGTTCAATCTCGTTCTAATCGTAACAAGAGAGAAAAGGATGTCTGTTCCAAGCTTTAGAATGCAAGGAGAGGCGCGGAGATGTGAGTGACTCACATGAAGACTGCGTCCCTCTCCACCACCTGGGCGGCCATGTTAAAAGGGAATCCGTAGAGCTGGTGCACCAAGTACTTGTACAGGACGTCCAGGTTCTTCCCCTCCTTCATGGACGTGTAGAGGAGAGATGCCCCGTCTGCAGGAAGGGTTAAAGGTCAAGGACTACACATAAATTGACCAATGACTTACGTGACCATGGACTAATGGCAAAACAGCGATGAATGGGCCAGTAAACACTTTAACAATGTTCTCTATTACCCTAGTGCTACACTGGATGCATTGTGGAAGTGTTAAGTCAAGACAAGTCTAAATACATTTAGAAGACTCGTCTATTTTTTTTTTTAATGTTTGCTGCACTGCTGCGTCTGGTGGAACCAGTTCCAATGATCATAGTGGAAGCTAATCATTACGGCAGATGCATCTCTGACTTAACGCATCCGTAACGTAACCAGCCTCCTTGTTAGTGGCACTAACTGCAGTACTACACTGCATTCCAGCAGTGTAGGACAAAGTAGCAACAGTACTACATGGAGTTCCCAAACCCTGCATCAGTAGTGTACTGTACTGCACAGCAACAGTACAGGACAGTAGTTCTATTAGTGGTGGACAGGGTTCAAACTGTGCTACACATAAGTACTGAATTGAACGAGTCTGAAAGGCTTTAAGACCAATGGTACAGACACTAGCATAAGTATAGATCTATACTGCATGAATGCTTCTAGCACGACGTGCTAACAGTGCACCAAGGATACACTGCAGACAGAAGCGTCTGATGTGGGACTGGATGAAGTCTAAGTGCTCGTCTCTGTAGTCGTGCTCCTTCTCCAAGGTACTGATGCCGTCACACTGAAGGATGAAAAAACGCAAACAGGTTAGGATGTGGTTGCATCCATGTGCTGAAATCAATTTATAAAAGTAAAAAAATGAATTCATTTGTGCTCCACTAACACCACATGACATGACTTGTATCACAATGACCACCATGTATGTGTGTGTGTGTGTGTGTTTTTGAGGGAGTACAGGGAGTGTGCACAGCAAAAAAAAAAAAATCAGTGTGTGTGTGTAGATTGTGCATGTGAATGAGAGACATACAAAGACAGAGAGAGAGAGGGAATGTGTGTGCTCACCTTAGTGCAGACCACCACTATGGGCAGGCCAAGGTTGTGTGTTAGTGTGTTATCTCCCAGAGGTAGTAAAACACTCTCCTCCTCTTGGTCTGGGTTGCGGCGCTGTGTTACTGCTTCTAAGTCACTTCCTGGTTCCACATACTCCTGAAACTGCTTCATCACTGCGCAGGAACCCCCCCACGCACAGACACACACACACACACACACACACACACACACACACACAGACACACAAACACAAATTAGAAAAGTGAAACATCTCAACACTCACACAGGTTCCATTACTTATACATTTACTGTTCTCAAGTCATGGTGATTGCATTTGCTTCCAAGACTCAAAGAATAATACCAACAACTCACCAATAGACAAGCCAAAACCCACATCAACAGTGGTCTCAATCAGTGGCAGTACAGCACTGCACTCCAACAGCACAGGACAGAGTTCCGTCAGTACTGCACTAAGTTCCAATAGTACAGGTTCCGTTACTCACATATGTACTGTTCCTAAATCATATTGCCTGCAGTTGGCTGAAGACTGAACTGCTAAGGATTTTTATTGTCATTTTAAGCTTCCCATTTACAGAATAGAAAGACGCCAATCATGCTAAGGTCATCTCAAAAACTACATTTTAACCACTGATCTAGAGGAAATCATCATTTTACTGACACTCTGGTGCCCCCTTCAGGTTGAGGTCATAACTAGAATACTGAACACAGTTTGCTGCAGATTCTACTGAGCTGCAACACAATTCTCAGCTGCATTCAGCAATATGGAGCCTGACAGAACAGTCTGGCACACGCACACACACCGTATGCACAAATGCATTCCAGATTCCTTTTTATCAGGTGCAATGCAGTTTCAATGTCAATGAGTTTCATCACAGATGAATCACAGATCCTAGATAAATCTTTGCTCCAACTCCCTAATGGTCAAGAACATGCAGCTTGTTATTGTGACACCTCAGTGTGCACATGCGAGCATGCACACATGCACGCACGCACGCACGCACACACACACACACACACACACACACACACACACACACACACACACACACACACACACACACACACGCACGCACGCACGCATACATGCACGCACACACACACCACACTGCACATCTGTGTTCCCATTCTCTCATGGCCTCGGACCTTGTTGACCACAGAGCTTGTTGATGTGCTCCCTCCAAGTGCATACACATAGACACACAGACACACAGAGAAACAGACACGCGCGCACACATGCACGCACTACTTACGTCTGTGTTCCAGCTCCCTCATGGTCTCAGGTGGGATGCGGAGCTTGTCGATGTGTTCCCTCAGCACGCTGGCCCACTTCTGCAGTGAGTCAAGGGCAAGCCATGGCCGGGACATGTCCACCACCAGCAACGCCACTGTGTGGGGCAGGCTCTCAGCTGACAACACAAACTTCTGCAGGCCTTTGTGATACAGGTCACCATCTAGCACCCAGGCATTACAGCGTGCATGGTCTACAGATGAAAGCAGACACACACGCACACACACACACGCACACACACACACAGATCAAAAGTCTTCCATTACAATACAGTGAAATACAGAATAAAATTAAAACCAGTAGCAGAATACATAAGATCATTTCGAATCCAACCTCTCCCACTACAATCATCAATCACATGTTATCCAATTCAGACCATTTCTCCTCCATAATTATGAATATGTGAACAGAGCCACAGCAACATCAAAGGAAGATCTGAACCGTCAATGGGCTTCTTACTCATAATTAAATCAGCTTTGAGAACTGCTCTATGGAGTCATATTCCTGAGACTCAGTTGGGTGTGAGAAGTGTTATCAGCATCAAAGTTGTGGAATTGATACTAAAGTATCTGTCATACTAACTCAAAATAAAGTTCTGCTCACAAATACTGCAAGCTATATTGGACACTATCTATGCTATGTGAATAACTGTAAATCCAGTCAGCTTTGAGAATGACAACAGGCACAGACACAAACAGAACCTTGGTCAGAAACCAGTAGAGAGACTTTATTTCTGTGGAGCATGTTATAAATAACTATCATTTAGCGTATAATAGTAACTGAGGTCATAGAACCATGACTGAGCAACACTGAGGTGGCCTATGACAGCAAAAAAAAAAAAAACTGACTTCCTCTTAAAGGGACAGTGTGTAGTTTCTCTTTGTGTTGTAGTGCTTCCTTAAAAACAGACCAACTTTGCAAGTATTGCTGCACATTTATGAATTTCTGTGATGTTCAGGTAAAATACCTGGTGCTATGTCTGGAGTGTAAGATGCAAACTGCTTTACAGCGCCTTCTCAATAAATAAACAACCGCTCTAACGGGTAAATTTTAACAATATGCATTTGGATCAGTATTTAGTGACATTTATGAGCAAAAGGATAGATCAAGGGTGCAAATCCAATCAGAGGTCTTACCATCAATGTCTTCATCGTGGACGTTGAAGTACAGATATTCTAAGCCACGCCCCCGCATATACTCTTCCACACCTTGCAATTTTGCCACCAGCGTCGTCTTACCTGAGCCCACCTCACCTGTAATAACATACACACACACACACACACAGAGAGAGAGAGAGAGAGAGATAAAGTGGTTGGTCTGGGTAGTTGGAAGGACCATGCTGGATATATCACTAGCTGCAGAAAATCCATGCGGTCATAAAAGCGCATGCGTAATATTGACACATATTAGAAAGACCATGCAGTCAAACTGTCTCTAAATCGAACAAGCTGAGACACACGAGTCCCGCATCACACACACCCACCCAGACAAAGCAGCAACAGCCAGTTATAAACAATAACAGACTCGTCAACCACAAACAGATTCAGAGAGTAGTAAGAGATTTTCAAACGCGTATTTAAGCATTAAGAACACCTGCATTAAGCATTATCTCTGCACTAGACTGTACACGTCCTCGCTCAAATAAACCTTTATGTAACATTATCTCAGGTGTGCCAACTGGCAAACAATGCTAGCAAGCTAACAGGGACGGGCAAGCAGCGTGTATGGTCAGCTTAAACAAGGGGACCTGTCAAGCACGGCAGTCGCTGCTCTGATTAGCGTCTGCTAACGGGGATTATCGGACCGACTGGACAACTGTTGTCAGGCTGACTGAGCAAAGCAGTCTTAAAAGGAACATCCTATTGCAAGACTGTGCATTGTAAATACAACACTATCCGTTTGACAAAGGACGCAGGGCCCGATGATCCATCCGACCATTCATTGTTTCCAGAGCGGAGACCAAAGACGCATCCTGGCTCCTGATTCTGACTAGCGTATCGTGTCAATTAGCAACAAGCGACCGAGGCTATCGGCTTAATGCAAAGAGACAAACCTGGAGCGAGACACTCGCTCTCACGATTTGTTTAACACGACTCAATGCATTAGCCACTACCAAGCTAGGATGGGCAAGGTTGGCAGAATAGCCTGACCACCCTTAACGTTAGGCAGTGAGACAGCACAACGGTAACATCCAGCACATACTCACCCATAACCACCACATTCTTCCCAGATGGCAATTTAGACCGTGAACGCGTTGATACTTCACTCAGTATGGATGACCTTTAAGAGGGGGCAGAAACGACATCAATAGGTGAAATCACAACCATTCATAACATAAATCATGGGACCATTCATAGCGGCTGTTGAGATAGCTAGCCAGCGTCCCCTGCTTCTTCAATTTGCTTGTTAGCCGCTAGCTATTGTCAGACAAGATTCTGTGCAGTAAGCACATGGAGTACAGACACAGTCTACAGCGACTGCATTATCGTACTGAACTGGACTTACCAGAGATTCTGTCCATCCTCCTCGTCCGTATTCTGGTTATCTGCCGTACTGTTGTGAACATTAGAGCTAGCAGATAATAGTGTATTCCTCCCTGTCGCCGCCATCTTCGCAGGCTTGTGACAACCCCTGGGAAGAGCCCGGATGTAGCGCACAGTAGCACTGTCAGGGGCGTGGTGCTGGTGCGGTACAGAGCGAACCAACCTGTCAAATTCTCATCATCCACACCACTCAACTTGTCAAACCATATCCAAGCATGTAGGCTACACATACAGTACACAGAGCCGACATTTATATGGTACGCCTACACGCTCTGTCAAAAACAATGATGCTAAAACAGAGAGGACAGTATCTCAAAAAGGCACATGAATTGGAGTTTTGGTACATTTCAAGCAAGCCCTTGGATCTAAATATTTACTTAAATCATATGGACCAACCCAACACTGACAAACTGCACTGATTTATGATTCATTCATTCACTGAATAGCACATTAGCAAGAAAATTTGGTTGTGGTCTAAATATGGCCTCTCTACAAGTAACTAGACAGCGAATTGTTGAATAAGTGTCTGGGTCCGATTGCGCTGCGTTGTGTGTGATGCAACTGCACCTGTCCTGAAACAAAGCATGGTCGCGATGAAAACAACAGACCATAGTAACATTTTGCTTCCATTAGATGGCGCTGGCGCACCATTTCGTATTGCCTTTACATCTTTCCAGGCAGGAGGGGGTGAGAGAGTGAACTTTAACGGCAGCCAGCTCTCTTTACCACCCTACCTGCGAGACGAGGTCGGCGCGAGAAGTCCCTGTAGTGGTTCTCCTCCGCTGGCACCCGATGGGCCCCACACTCAAACAATCTGCCGTTAGACACACGGACCTTGAACTGGAAACGGATTCGATCTACCATTACCGTACTCCTTAAAAATGATCACTACAACGTACCAAACGTTCACCCATACCTAAGAGAAGGGAAGTTTCACTGCAAAAGATCTGGACACATTTTCATGTTTGCTGGAGGTAAGTACTCGCACCTGCTCATGTCGGCTGCTCCTGTGTCTACGCTATTTAAATTAATCTGTAATTTCAGAAATGCAAATGGTCTGCGTCTTAATACGCAAGACTTACAAAATGCTTCCAAACTTCACAGATTTCTGATAGCCTACTGATTTGATGTACGATGGGCGTTGTTTTGTTAAGTTGGAGAAACTCCAAAAATATTGGGTACTGTATGTCTTTATTTTCAAAAATTGAAAAAGAAAAGATAAACACAGATACTTTCCTAACACAATCGAGGTTATCTGTCTTCTCTACCCTGTGGTGTAAATAACGGTTAAGATGGGTTTGCTGTGATAGCATGTCTTGGGCGCTGCATATGCAGATGATGAAAAAACAATTCACCTAGAACCTTTTAGATTTCCTTCAAAGAATTCTTTGCATGAGTGCTTCTCTCTCTTGCTCTCATCTCTCGCTCTCTCTCTCTCTCACACACACACAGTGCTCACTTCCCCGACACCACCTTTTTTCTCTCACACATACACACTCAGAGGCGCACGCTTATGCACATTTAACACAGATAGGCCTAGACAGGATACTCAACTGCACATATCACGGTAGTGTGTCAGGAGGCATCCATTCAGTATGCGGGTGCCACATACTACGTGTCAGTCATTCTTCAACGAGAGTGCATGAGCAGCAGACCTAGTCTTGCCTGTGCGTAATCGTGCGTAAGAGGTAAGACACTTGTAGAAATGTATGTATCTGTATCTGTAGCGCAGCTCAACGCACCTCAGGCTTGATCGGGTAAAGGGTGACGCGCAGTCTGCATTGATTAAACTGTGGTTAAAACATATATCAAAAGGCAAAGAGAAAGATCGAAACACCCGACTAATTGTAGATCTCCATAACACCTCACGCCTGCCGAAAGTCCAAAATAAGCCAATGTGTGCCGCACGTACACACACGCACACACACCCGCTGCAATTAGTTACGAATGCATGTCAGAATACAAGGATGTATCCAGGGCAAGTGGAAGAGAAAGGACCATCAGTTGATCTTGCTGTCTGTTCAATTTTTCCTTCTCAACCTAAAAATACTCTGAACCCCAAACGCGCACCGTAAGAACATGGGCGCAATGAATAATTGAGTGCCGCGGAGCTGAGGATTCAGCGCTGGCAAAGGGGTCAGCTACGTTCACTCACTGTATGCGCTTCCTCGGACGCGCGCTGGCTCTGTCTCAGAGCCTTTGGAGACCAGCCATTCCTGGGAGCATGGTCGCCGAACGGGTCTATTGGGGATGTGCGTTATGTGGTCAACCAGAATTCAGTCATGAACTCAGCATAGAGCGTGGGAGAAGGTATCCGGTAAGAAAGCCAAAATATACGCAAAAGAGGTGAAATATCACCAAGACTCTTTGGGGGATTTCTGACCTAGAGCACGTCTGAGGTGTTTCTTCCTAGTCCTAATCCACGAAAAGAGAAAGGGAAATCTCTTATTGTGCTGAAAGATTTTGACCATTTCCTCACTTCTCAAATCCAGCACCCAATGAGATTTTGTCCAAGTCCAAGTAATTTAAATTCAACTTCCATCCTATCCATCATTTCTGTAATTGTACTGATGTTCTTAGCTTGATCTCTTCAATGCTTCTGATTTCACCTAATGGGGCTCAGAATTCAGTAAAGGCCAAATAGGATTTGATTTATTTCTGCAAGACCAAGGAAAACAGCACAGTTTTCTTCTGGGAAATCACTCTGATTCAATAAAGTAACATGCCCTTCAGGTAGGAGTCACTGTTCTATAACCACCAGTGTTCTTGCCTGTTTGTTATTTTGATTTAGTTGGGTGTTTGTCACTGAGTGATGTCAGAAGGAATCTTCTGTGAGATTGAAAGCAAACAAATGAAACCAAACTCTGTGATGTAGTGAACCAGCAGAAGATTGCTCGAGTGATTAACTGTGTTGAGACTGATTGTGTGTGTAAGAGTCACTGAGTGTGTTAAAGGAATTGTGTGTGTGAGAGAGAGTGAGAGTGTGTTAGAGAGAGACTGGGTGTGTTCTCAGAAGCACTCACAGAAGAGAAGGAACCCACACCATTGCAGACTGGTGGAATTGGCTTTAGATGGCTCAGATTAAATAAAAAACTGTGGCACTAACAGACAGTTGCCATGTGTACAAGAGACATAGGAGGCAGTTTGGACAATATCTTCTCTCTCTCATACACACACACACTAGCATATACACACACAAACACACACACACACACGCTCATTCACTTTCTTTATCTCACACACACATGCATGCACATGCATACACACACACACTCACAAACCCTCTCTCTCTCTTTCTCTCTCTCTCTCTATCTTTCTCTCTCTCTCTCACACACACACACACACACACACACACACAAAGTCCCTCTTGCAGTAACAGTCAAAATCTTACAAAATCTTACTTAATTAGTTCTGTATAGTAATCTCTCTCTCTTTCTTTCTCTCTCTGTCCCCCTCTTTCTCTCCCTGTCAGTTTCTACCCAGAATCCAACATGAGTAATATATATGAATCTGCTGCCACCACTCTGGACCTGTTCAACACGCCATGCCTCACTAAGGTGGAACTGCGTGTGGCCTGTCGGGGAATCTCGGACCGGGATGCCTTGTCCAAGCCAGACCCCTGTGTGGTCCTCAAGATGCAGTCCCATGGGCAGTGGTTTGAGGTAGGTGTGCGCTTTTAATTCTCCTCCCCACAGAAAGCTGTTTACTGTAAAGTTTTTTGGTTCCTTGTCTGTTTGGTTCTCATTTTATGCTTGCTTTGCTTCGGGTACTTTGCCAGTACATGAATATTATATGGCTTGCTATTTCTTTCTTTTTTTATACTTTGTGATTTACACTGTGTTTGTGTGTGTGTGTGTGTACTTGATAATTTGGCAGGAATCATTATAGAAATTACTGTATGTTGTTTGCAAAGTGTAAAGCAGTACCGATACATATTAATGTCAACCACTTTTGTAAACTAATCCCCTTTTTAATCTGAAAAAATGAAAACCATAGATCTGCACCAAATATGTGCTGTGTGTGTGTATGCGTGTGTGTGTGTGTGTGTTTGTAATGGTATAAAGTAAATTAGCCTGAGAAAGGCAGATTTGGAAACAATGTTTTTTTGTGCCTGTGCTTTTGCTTGGGTTTGTGTGTGTGTGTGTGTGTGTGTGTGAGAGAGAGAGTGTTTGTGTGTGTTTGCACAATGAACTTGAAAGCATTTTTAAGTAGACCCAATTTACGTAATTAAACAGCTCTCGTGCATATATAGCTGTGTGTGTGTGTGTCCTTGTGTGTGTGTGTGTGTGTGTGTGTGTGTTTGTCTATATCTGTGTCTATCTATCCCTGTGTGTGTGTTTTAAGATAAGACCATTCAGAGACTCAGTTGATTGTAGCCCACTGTAGTTTTTTTTACTGTGTGCAACATATTTGTGTTCACTGCTAATTCAATGCGTCCCACACGCACGCACACACACACAGACACACATACACACACACAAGCGCACACACACACGTACACGCACACACACACACACGCACATACATATGCCCATATAAGTATTTGCAGTGCTTATTGGTTAAATAGGGATTGTTGTAAGGTGAGCATTCACTGGCTGCGTGTACTTGCGAAAAAGGTGTGAGTTGATTGGCTCTGTGACGTTGATGAGAGGAGAGGTGAGCTGTAATTGGCTGTGTGTGCAGGTTGACCGCACGGAGATCATCCGTAGCAGTAGCAGCCCTGTCTTCTCCAAGGTGTTCACGGTGGACTTCTACTTTGAGGAGGTGCAGAGGCTACGTTTCGAGCTGCACGACATCAGCAGCCACAACGGCCTGAAGGATGCAGACTTCCTGGGCGCCATGGAGTGCACACTGGGACAGGTGAGCTCACTTGTGACCAGGTAAATACACCTGTGCACAGATACAGGAAGTGCACACCTAGAGAGGTGGGCGCACAGAAGCTGACATGGCACACTCCTGACTGGGTAAGCAGCACACAAGTGGACAGGTAAATGCACTCTTGATTAAGGACACATGAAGGCCATGGTGTGCAGTTATATACACATATAAACACATGTTTGAACAGGTGAATACACCTGCAAACAGGTGAGGGCACATTTACAGTAAACAGGTATGTACAGAGAAGCTGACATGTGAATGAAATGCGGTAATGACCATAGAGAAAGAGAGAAAAAGAGTTGTGAGATTGTATGTGTGTGTGTACTGGCAGAGAGAAAGTGTTTATATGGTCTCTCATCTTTCACAGATTGTGTCCCAGAGAAAACTGTCCAAAGCTTTACTGAAGCAGGGAAACACAGCAGGCAAATCTTCTATCACAGTGAGACAAAACACACACACACACACACACACACACACACACACACAGGTCCTTAGTATCTCAGCTTAGTCACTACTCATGTATCTGCCCACAGACAAATATACACACACCATTCACAATTCAGATCATACCAGCTCAGACATATGCACATATGTTTGTGTACCCCCCCCCCCCCCCACACACACACACACACATGCTCAAATATACACACACACACACAAATTATTTGGCTTTCTGGAGCAGAGAAGCATGTTGTTTGATGAGAACTGATTAATGTTTTTGAATGATTCACAGGTTACAGCAGAAGAGCTCTCAGGGAACAACGATTATGTGGAGTTGGCCTTTAGTGCCCGCAAACTAGATGACAAGGTGTGTGTGTGTGTGTGTGTGTGTGTGTGTGTGTGTG
>JAIFZK010000211.1:315000-375000 GCA_027481765.1 Tenualosa thibaudeaui
GAAACATGAAATAACACACAGATGTCAATCACAGATGAATATATGACTATTCAGCACCACACATTTCCTTCAGGATATTTTCTGCTTCACCAGTCAGTGTTACAGGGTGGCTACAGTGGAAAGGTGACGGAAGCCTTAAGTCAAAGTTGCATTGGACGGAGCAATTAGCTTCCACTGTAATCAATGAAACTGGCCACACCAGATCTGACAGTGGAGCGAACATTCTAAAAAAATAGACCAGTAAATTTGGAAATGTATTTTGATGAGACTTAACATTTCCGTATCTGCTGTAATGCTAGGGTTAGAAGTGTGCTCATTGCAACCACACCCACAGAGTCACCCACAAAGAAATCCAGGTGTGAGTTAAGCGAATCATTTACAAAATGAAAATAGGGTATTTTGACTAATTAATTCATAGGAAACAACTCTAAACATTTCTGATGATTCCATGCTGTAATTCCCTGATCATGGTGGTGTGTGATAATATCTTCTGGAGGGGCTGTCTGAAGGTGTGCTGCATGTGTGTGTGTGTGTATTAAGCTGATTGAGCTGGCAGCCGTAGTAGTGTGTGTGTGTGTTCATTTCTAACACTGAGTGGAGTCTGCTGACAGCGCTGAGGGATGATTCACTGCTCTCCCGCTGATATCATAACACTTATTCTACCTGACATGCTCGTGAGCAAAGATCATCAAATATTCACCATCTCTTCACACTGTCTTTGGTCAAGACAGAAAAGTTTCCATGACGACTGAATCAGTGGTGGTCGGTAAAGGTGTGTGCCACTACGTGGTGGGGGGCGTATCCATGGATCCATGCAAGAGTTGATAGAAACCTTTAGTTGCCCTGGTAACGGTGGGCTCAGACCCCATACCTGCTAAAAAAGGGTTGGAAACATAAAAAAAAGGATTCTGAGAAACTGGGGAAACAGAGCTTTAGTTCTTTAGTGCCTACTTTACCTGCGGAGCCACAGGTGTGTTAGCTGTGTCACCGAGAGAGAGCGAGACAGAACTTCCAGAGAACTGTTCATTTTGGTATCATCCACAAATGAACTTGGATGCCATATAGTCACATAAGTAATGAGTAAGCAGGTGTTTATAGTGGAAACCAGCCGTACGTATTGAGTGTCTACTGTGGTAGCCTCTTCTGTCAGTGCTAAGGGCCACTGATGTAATTGTATTGGCATCCAAATACCATCTATATGCATACAGCATTCACCTTCTGAAGCAGCTTTCTTGGGTGTTGGTGAGACTCTTGGCAGCAGACGCAAAGATGAACACACCTACACACTGACAGATACACACACACGCAGACACATACACACACACACCACACACACAGACAGACACACACACACACATTCATACACAAATCCATGTTGCCTAGCTGCCTCGTCTTCACTGAGGAGGCTGAAAAGTCAGCTGTAGCATCTGTGTATTAATATTTTAATAGGCCTTCAAATTTTGATTACCCCCCACTTATCTGAACCATTAATGATTCACAGCCACCACTGTCACTTCCTGCATTATTGCTCACACACACACACACACACACGTATGCACACGCACGTACACTTTCACACACACACACACACACACACACACACACACACACACACACGTGCATGCACATACAAGTATGCACACACATGCACACTTTCACATAGACACACACACACGCACACACACACATGCATGCACTTGTTCACGTATGTACAGACAGTTGTGTGGAGGTATAATAAAACCTCCTTGGGTAGAAATATAATTTGGCTGACTAGAGCTACAATGTACACAAATTTACGTTGTGGCTCTGTGTATGCTCAGTAACCCAATCACACACCCACACACACAAACACATAGACACACACATGTAGACACACCCATAGAAACATACATGGTCTGTGCGTGTGAGCGATGCTGGCACATGTGTCTGTTGTGCAGTGAATGTATTCTATTTCCTGTGTTTCTTTCACTTTGTATTGCAGTGTATCAATATTATTGAGTTGTGTTTTCACAGATATTTGATATGAGATTAAACCTTGCCTATGTTACTATTTGTTAAAAACAAAATCCCTTTGGCTGGGTGACGCTCTCCCTATGATTTGTCTGGTGCTGCAGTGTGTGTCTAGGTATCGACATCTTCATTTGCTTTTTGTGTGTGTGTGTGTGAATAAATTAAACTCCTTTGACCTTTAGTAGGGATTCTAAACAGGATGACGCAGCACAGGGTGCCTGGTTTCCTAAGGGCAGTGTGTGTGTGTGTGTGTGTGTGTGTGGGGGGGGGGTTGATATGTGTTTATGTGTGTGCATGTGACGTGCGTTTGTGTGTCTCAGAAATTGTAGGTTGGAATTTACTAAGCCATTTATCAAACTAAACAAACGGCAAACAAACGGCAAATATCTGCAATACAATAGTAATGTTACTGCAGTAGTAATGTTATTGCAGTAGTATGTTATTGCAGTAGTAATGTTACTGCAGTAGTAATGTTACTGCAGTGGTATGTTACTGCAGTAGTAATGTTACTGCAGTAGTAATGTTATTGCAGTAGTATGTTATTGCAGTGGTATGTTACCGCAGTAGTAATGTTACTGCAGTAGTAATGTTACTGCACTAGTATGTTATTGCAGTAGTAATGTTACTGCAGTAGTATGTTATTGCAGTAGTAATGTTACTGCAGTAGTAATGTTACTGCAGTGGTATGTTACTGCAGTAGTAATGTTACTGCAGTAGTATGTTACTGCAGTGGTAATGTTACTGCAGTGGTATGTTATTGCAGTGGTATGTTACTGCAGGCTTAGATAATAATCTCTTCTCTCTTCTCCTCTTCTCTTTTCCTCTTTTTTCTTCTCTCCTGTGCTCTTTCTTCCCCTCCCCCTTCTTCTCTTCTCTTGTTCTCTCTTATCTTCTCCTCTCCTCCCTTCTCTTCTCTGCTCTCCTCTTCTCTCCTCTCCTTCTCTCCTCTTCTCCTCTCCTCCATTCTCTTCTCTTTTCTCCTCTCCTTTCCTCTCCTCTCCTTCCTTCTCTCCTCTTCTCCTCTCCTCCACTCTCTTCTCTTTTTGACCTCTCCTCTCCTCCTCTCCTCCCTTCTCTTCTTTTCTCTTCTCTTCTTTTCTCCCCTCTCCTCCCTTCTCTTTCTCCTCTCTTCTCTTATCTTCTCTCTTCTTTTCTTTTCTCTACTCCTCTCCTCCCTTCTCTTCTCCTTTCCTCTCTTCTATCCTCTCTTCCCTTCTCTCTTCTCTCTTCTTTCTTCCCTCTTCCTCTCTCCTCTCTTCCTCTCCTGTCCTGTCCTCTCTGGATGTTTAGTGCACGGTGTATGACTGGGACTCCAATGGGAAACATGACTTCATTGGAGAGTTCCAAACTACTTTCAGAGAGATGAAAAGTGGTATGGATGGAAGACAGGTACACACACACACACACACACACACACACACACAGACCTACCAACACACACTCAGACACAAATAGACAGACAGACAGACACAATATAAACAGATTTTCTCACACATCAGCATCAGCATCAACAATCAGTGATTTCTTTGTCAGTTGGTTGTAGAATTTTTTACATATTTTTCCAAATACCCCCCCCCCCACACCCCCTTTCTCACTATCTATAATTTTCTGACTCTGTCTCTCCCTGAAGATAACGTGGGATTGTATAAACCCTAAGTACCAAATGAAGAAGAAGAACTACAGAAACTCTGGCACGGTTACACTCTATCTTTGCAAGGTGTGTGTGTACATGTGTGTGCATCCGTGTCTGTGTGTACCCAGAGATAAAACAGCTCTGAAACAGATTTGGCAATTTCAATAGCCATACAAATCATACAAGAAGTTACTCACTAAGTCAGTGTGAGTGACAGTGTATGTTTTTTGTGTTTGTTTGTTTACTGTGCACAGATCATAAAGATGCATTCATTCCTGGATTACATCATGGGAGGATGCCAGATACAATTCACGGTGAGTAATACAGGGAAGAGAACAGGGCTCCCATTCATGCTACACTCCAGCCTAAGCACACCGTTACTCTCCCATTATTTAGTGCTGCTGATTTCAGATACATCTGGACAACCTGAACCAGTTGGACACTTTTGTATTCATATTTATTTGCATGCCCTTAACCCCAGGTGCGCCTGGGCAGACACAATTACATGCAGAATACTGTGTGTGTGTGTGTTCCTGTATTGCTGTAAAGAGCAAACATATGCAAAGAGGACTCTTTTGTCACACCCATAAAGCCAATAGTTGTATTTTTATTTTTACGTAAATGATTGTATGAGGTTTGGCAGTTTGGTGGATTCAGCTGTAAAGGCTTCATGGGAAAAAAAAGAAAATTAAATGAAAAAATAACAAAATATTTACAGTAAATAACACTGTGTTTGGTCCCATCAGTAATGCTTTAATTTCCCTCCTTTCACTGATTAGATAATAACTATGGACAGCCTGAGCAAGTTGGATGCTTACAAATACTATCAACACTTGTTTGGATGAATTTGGTTTCCTATGAAAGAGCTCATTTTGCTGTTACTGACTTCACCAAATGTGTTAAGGCATTAGTTTTACTCTAAGTATTCTTGGTTGTGGATTTGAGGGTGATGTTAGGTGAAGAGGACTGTGGCTTTGAAGTTGGCCTTCACTGCTGAAAGGTGTAAGAGGTTCATATCAAAGACGGTGAACAACAACAGTGAATGACTCCTTCCTTCCTTCATTTGAATGATTAGGCCCCTCATGTGTGGAGGGTTATATAAGAGAGTTTAATTTGTGTGTGTGTGTGTGTGTATGTGTGTGTGTGTGTGTGGGAGGGGGGGGGTGTTTCTTAGTGTATCACTTAGTGTGTGTCTGTGTGTTTGTATCCCTGAGGGCCTGAGAGTAATTAACGTTTATTAATGCGTGCGGATCCCGCAGGTGGCGATTGATTTTACGGCGTCTAATGGAGACCCACGAAACAGCTGTTCCCTCCACTACATCCACCCGTACCAGCCCAACGAGTACCTGAAGGCGTTGGTGGCCGTTGGGGAGATTTGTCAGGACTATGACAGGTCAGCACCACACAGCAGCTTCCTCCAGTCTTCCCAAGGGTCCTTCAAATCTTTGTAGATT
Organism: Tenualosa thibaudeaui; assembly: GCA_027481765.1. Lineage (NCBI taxonomy): Eukaryota > Metazoa > Chordata > Actinopteri > Clupeiformes > Clupeidae > Tenualosa > Tenualosa thibaudeaui. Next base: position 320,098 of record JAIFZK010000211.1, read on the forward strand.
TGCAGTGTTAACACTAAAGATCCTATAGAAACCAATTTAAACCTATACTTTTTATATTCACATCTCTTTATACTCTCTCTCTTTCTCCCCCCCCCCTCTCTCCCCCTCTCTCTATCTCTCTCCCCCTCTCTCTATCTCTCTCCCCCCCTCTCTCTCTCCCCCTCTCTCTATCTCTCTCATGACTTTCTGTCACTTCTTCTTTATTTTCTCTCTGTCTGGGTGCAGTGATAAGATGTTTCCAGCCTTTGGGTTTGGGGCACAGATACCTCCGGATTTCAAGGTAAATTCCCCCCTTTGAAACACTGACACACACACACACACTCATTTTCTCTCTTTCTCTCTCTCTCTCTCTCTCTCACACACACACACACACACACACACACACACACAGCAAGCCTATACCTAATCTCACTCAGTGCACTGTATGTGATTAACCTCAGCTGGTCTTTCTGCTATAATGTATTCTAAATATCTCCTTATAAAACATTGACACACACACACACACACACGCTAGTCAAACACTGATGTATACATCTAACGATGATCTCATTCAGTGTGTTTTGGGAATTTATTAAGCCTCTCTGGTCAATCCGCTACAACATATTCTACATATCACCTTGTGAAACATTCACACACACACACACACACACACACACACACACACACACACTCAATGTAATATTATTCAGTTGTTGCACCTAATTAACCCCTCTGGTTCTTCTGCTGTCATATATATAAGTCTCACCTTGTGATTTCCATGCATTTTTTTATACACTGTCACTATATGCATGTGACAGTAAACTTTCCTTGTGAAACATTGACACACACACACACACACACACACATATAAAACCCTTCACTCATAATATTCTGAACACAGCTGCATCTGATTATCCCTCTGCTGAGTAGTTTTGTTCAGTTCAATTATATTTATACTTTTATACTTTTTTGTCTCATGCCATTTTACAGCAAGGAGGAAACAAGAGCAATTCACTGATTGGAGATAAAAACAAAATCTACTCAAGCAATATATATTTATATATGACATATATGTGCAGTAAGGGTTAGAACTTAGAGCGACATAGGGAGTGACATTCAAGTTATGCAGGATACTGGCCACAAATCATGCATGACATGACACTGGTAATAGTATGTGGCACACTGGTCCGGTCATGCAGAACATTACACACAGATTATACTGGGTTTGACATATAGGATACATATAGATCTGTTCCAGCCTGGCGCTAGGTGCATTCAACATTACCAAGTCAGCACAGACTACTTCAGCCGGTGATGCATTCTGGATTGAAACTGCTGCTAATAGCCAACGGGATGTGAGTGTGAACGGGCTTTAAACCTGAAAACTGAAACTGAAAACTTGGCATCTCAAACTCTTGAGCATATTTTGATTGCTGCAGATAATTTTTAGTCTTTCCCTGGCAGTTGTTGTCCATGGTACTGACCAAGGTATTGACCAAAGTTGACTCTATCAAGTTTTATCATCTATGGAGCACAAAAGGCTCTTTTATTATAACAGTGAGGAGTCTGGTGGGCAGAGCAGCTTTGTGGTCACTGACATTTTACTGGAAAGCTTGTTGACAGGCAAACCTTTCATGGGTGACCGCTGTCTCCGGATCAGGTAAATAGATGAAGTAAGTTCATCTCTGGGTGAATTATCCCTTTTAAGCTGAGCAACAAGAGATGAGAAACTGTGATGAAACTGGTGAGTCAGAGGTAAAGTTTGCACTTCTGAAGAAAAGCTGTTGATATTTTAGTAAAGTAGACAGTCAAGTTCAGCCATGCCTTCCTCAGCAGCATGTGGGTTTGGTCAGAAGTTCAACATGCCTGGATTATCTTCTTGTTAGCCGGTGGGTCAAAACCTAACAAACACAGTTGGGTTATCATGAAGGTGGCTATCAACATGCTAAATTAAACCAGGATTTTCTCCTGTGAGTTAGGAGAGTTCTCACATAAAAGAGGCAGTACTGGAATTTGTGTGCAAACAGTTGACCAGTTGTAAATATGGAAAGATCTAGATCATCTTAGATACCTAACAGAGAAAGAAACAATAACACTTCAAAAGATGAGGTAAGTAAAGTCTGTATGTGAGGCCCAAAGTGACCTGTTATAATACTGACTAAAGTGATTAAAGCTGCAAAATGTGGGATTTGGCATGTCAAGTTGAAATTGTTGCTCAGCAATCGCTGTCCGTGGTCCTGAACTTGTTGTTGACACTGCGTGAGTGCTTTGAAAGCTAAGTCTCCCGCTTTTATCCCTTAGATAAAGCAGTGTGCTTTGACGTGTGCTATGGCAGTGTTCAATCATAGGCTCTGAACTGACAGGCAGAGTCAAGCAGCTGTCTTTCTGAAAGATGGCTTAAACCCTGTCCGATCTTTGCCTGCACTTGCACTTGGATGGAGCTGTACTTTTCACCAAGCTGTCAGACTTTATTTGACATTTTAGTTTTGTGTGAACACATCATTATGTGTCTGTTTTTTTGGCTGTTGTTCCTCAAACCACAGCAGCAGAAACCTCAGGTCACGTCACCGAAGGCCGCTGTCCATGGTGCTGAAAGTAGTTTTACTTGTTTGTCGAAGTAGATAAAGGGTTGTGTCTAACACTGACAGTTCTTGTGGGCTTCTGTTTCTATGCTTTCCTTGTTAAACCAGCAATGTCTGTCAGTGCTTAGGTAGTAAGCCCATGGACTTGGACTGCTACTCACTATGGCACATTAACAGGGTGCTTCCGCCTGAAACAAATGCAAGTCACTATATTGTCAGATGAAAGGGCCTCATCTTCTAAGCTTGCACAGGGTGAGGCAAGATGAAGAGCCGTGTCTTTCAGTGACAGTATGTGTGAATTCTCTCTGTGTGAATTCTGTTCCAGTTTATTTATTTATACAGGACCTTTATTCCTTTTTCCTGTTTTATTCTTCCCATCCCTATGCCCTCTTTTTACACTTCCACCCCTTTTCTCTTTTTCTTTCACTCTTTGGACTCCTTCTCTCTCCCTCTCTCTTTCTCTCTCCCTCCCTCTTTCTACAACTGGACCTTATTCATTGTGCCATCCTGCATCTAAGGGCATTGTCATGGAAACCCCGATTCATACTGATTCAGAACTATTCAGAATTCTGAGTGTTTACCTGCCATGGGACCTTCAGTTGAATAATGCATGCCCAGTAATAATCACTTCTCAGCTGGCTACTGATCTCAGATTGCTTGGCTAGGATGGCCTCTCCTGATTGGCTCCTCGAAGGGGGGTCTGTGCCAAAGTTGTGGGTTATGATTGGTTGTTGAATTAGCTGTGTGTGTGTGTTTGTGTGTATGTTGTGTGTGTGTGTGTGTTTTTGCATGCATGTGTATTTATGTATGTGTGTTCTATGTTACATAGTCAAGGCCAGATTGCAGGTGTTGCCAGCCAAATACAACCTGGCATTATGGTACCTTAAAAACCACCACCCACACTGTATAATGCATTCTGACCATGATATGCACCTAGAATCTGTTGCACACATTATAAATAGCTGTAGCATGTACGAGGGACTCTACACTGCACGTCATGACCATATTGTTAACCTCATTGCAAGTACTGTTAAAGCAACCTTTCTAGACAATGTGCCGATGTATAAACACTTACGCATAGTGCCAGAATGGTTTAATAGCTCTGATGATGTGTTTTGTAACATCCCTAACACTCCTGATGTTGTGTTTCTGGACAACAACAGAAAGCAGGTGATGGTCCTCGAAATAGGGTGTGTCTATGATGGGTATATGGCCATGGCTTTTAATGATAAGATGACCAAATACCAGCCCCTACTTACAAAGATCAGTAATCTGGGCTACCCCTGTTGACTGATTGTACTGATATTCGGTAGTCTGGGACATGTTCACAGACTAACTACGAGTGTGTTACGACTGGCAGGGCTAGCTAAAGGAAAATCAAAACAGCTGGCAAGGTTTTGCTCTGTATCAGCAGCAATAGGCAGCCTTGCTGTATGGCGCAGGCAATGTTTTTTGTACCCATTATTGTCAAAGTAGTATTGAACCTCTGAAAAATATTTTAATCCTGTCTATGAAAAATGTGATTGGTGGGTTCAAATAAAGATTTCAATGTGTGTGTGTGTGTGTGTATGTTTTATGTATCTTCCATACAGAGCTGGTCTTGAATGTAAATGCATGGCTTTGTGGGAAAAAGGGATTTTTTCCAAGCTCAGAAAACAATAGAAGTGTGTCCTCCAAATGATGCTTTTTTAGTCTCTGAAATACTGCTCTGTGAAATGACGTGGTTAGGTGTAAGACTTTAATGATGCAGCTAGTTTCATACCAAACTACACTGTGTGACATCTGCAGAAGCAAGTGAGCTTGAAACAGTTCAGTGTCACGCCCAAGTTTCTAAAAGAGGATTCTAAAAATGGATTCATGCACACACACACCTACACACTCCCGCACACACACACAAACACACACATACACACTCTCAGCCACACAGACAAACACATATATACACACACACACACACACACTTCTCAGTAAAGATGGATTTATGATCACACACACACACACAAACACACACACACACATACACAGACATACTTCCCACATGTGTTTCCCAAACATGAATCATATGACACACCATGAATCACATATAAATCTAAGGTGAGCAGATGACCAGATGTTTTTCCCTGAATTGTCCTGTAGGCTATATCGTGAAAAAAGAATCATTATGCTGTCTGGATATTTCTGTGTCACATCAGAATCTAGTCAGTGCAGACATCATTATTAACTCTGTAGTCACAAAAGCGATGTATTCAGGAAGTCTAATTTACTCCTCCAAAGACAACCTGTCAAATAAATATTTTAACGCTCAAATACCGTTGCCTAGATGCCTAGATGCTCACTTGCCATTGCCTTTAATTGTCATATGTACCAGAGGGCTCAGGGATGTTTTGGGCCGACCGACTGTGTCACCAGTGGCCTAGGATACCTTTAGGTGAGATGTTCTCTCCCAGATGGGCTTGTATGGTCTCTGATGATCTAAGGACAAACATAGTGTAAGTGTAGAATACTGGCTTTGTTCCCTGAGGGAAACTGGTACTCATCCATGATCAGTAACACTCACACACAAACACACACACACACACATACACTCACACACACACACACAGGTGAGTGAAGCCACGCTTACCTGGAACAATGGGTAGCCAGGGAGCAGCCAGGGGATAGGTGCCTTGCTTGGACATGGCTGTGGACTAGGCAGTCAGGGATTAGACCAGCCATCCTTCAGTTTGATCCCCTAAGCAGCTGCCCCACCGGTGGGCTTGGATTGTGTTTTATAGACTCAGGCGGTCTTGAATGGTGTTTTATAGACTCAGGTGGTCTTGGATGGTGTTTTATAGTCTTAGGCAGTCTTGTGTGGTGTTTCATGGTCTCAGGCAGTCTTGTGTGATGTTACATGGTCTCAGGTGGTCTTGGATGGTATTTCATAGTCTCAGGTGGTCTTGGATGATGGATTTACTATATACTCTGATATCTGATGGATGGTGATATAGTCATGTGTGTTTCAGGTGTCACATGACTTTGCAGTGAACTTTGATGAAGACAACCCAGAATGTGCAGGTAAGCCTATAAGATTTCTTGCTGTGTGTCAATACGCTTGGTGTGTGTGTGTGTGTCTGACTAGGTATGTAAATGTACAGCACATCCTCATGTGTGTTTGAATGTTGGTGTATAGCTCATCTATTATATCTGTTGACTGAATCTTTATGACATTTACAGTATAGTGGTGTGTGTTTGTATGTGTGTGTATGTGTGAGAGAGCTTTGTTCCTCCCTCTTCTCCTGTCAGTCTTTCTCTCTCACTCTCAGCTGCAGCTTTCCACTACTCTGTATTTATTAACAAAACAGTGTATGTGTGTGTGTGTGTGTGTGTGTGTAGGCATTCAGGGTGTGTTAGAGGCCTATCAGAACTGTCTTCCCAAAATCCAGCTGTACGGCCCCACCAACATCGCCCCCATCATCATGAAAGTGGCCAATGCCGCCTCAGAGGAGATGCACACCAAAGAGGCCATGGTGAGTGGTTCATTGCATGTGTGTGTGTGTTTGTGTCTGTATCTGTGTGTGTGTGTGCATGTGTGTGTGTATGTGTATGTGTCTGTGTGTGTGTGTGTTAGTGGGATGTGGAAAGCCTCATGATGTATTTTATACGCTGGACATCATTCTCCTCTTTTCTTTTTCTGCCTTCCTTTCTATCTTTCTATCTCTGTAGCTCTCTCTTTCTCCTTCACTTTCTCTCTGTCTCTCTCTCACACACACAGACACACACAATTTCACACCCCACTCTTGTCTCCCTGTAGGAGTACTTCATCCTGCTGATCCTGACGGACGGTGTGATCACAGACATGGCTGACACGCGGGAGGCCATCGTCCATGCATCCCACCTGCCCATGTCCGTCATCATTGTTGGCATCGGCAACGCCGACTTTAGCGACATGCAGATGTTGGACGGCGATGACGGCATCCTGCGCTCGCCAAAAGGGGAGCCTGTCCTCAGGGACATTGTCCAGTTTGTCCCTTTCCGCAACTTTAAGCATGTTAGTCCCCCATATAAATTCTGTTTCACACACGCACACACATACACACACACGCACACACTCTTCTCACTTATTTTGCTGCAGTGTGGTTATTGTTTTTCTCTCTCTCTCTCTCTCTCTGTGTGTAACCCTCTCCTCGTATCCATTCCATTCTAGAGCCATCTTAGCCTAGTAATAAAGCCAGACCCTCATTCTACACTTTCATTTCGTACAGAGAGTCTGGACATTCGGTAGTGAGATTCGATTGATTGCTTGAGTTTAAAGTTTGGATCAGCCCCTGACTGATAGCTTGCCTTGACTCACCGCAGTCTAGCTCTGCATTCACAACGCCTCCCTCTGTTTGCTGATTGGATAGGTTAAAATGTCTGAGACAACGAGCTCAATGGGATCAAATCCAGACTAGCACTGTAGGGAGATGATAATCAAGCGGAAGTGCTAGGAAGGCATGGCCAGGTTAGAGCCATTCACTTAATGTCATTCAGTTCTAGAATCTGCACTTGATTGTTCCATTAGATTCTAGAACCCTGTACTCGACTGTTATATTCCATTCCACAACGCTTCACTCCATTATTCCATACCATTCTTGAACCCTCCACTCAGTTCCATTCCAGCTGAGAGGAGTCTGATTGGAACTGTCAGCTACTGTAACCATGGCGATCAAACCCCATTAGTGTGATAGGCGTGGCCAAAGCAGGGCCCAGAGCCGTGAGCCAGGAGCATGGCAAAGAGAGGAGGGACAGACAGACAGGCAGACAGACAGGCAGACAGACCGTTACTGAGCTCCAGGGAATTTAACAGAATTTCATGGAGATTTCATGTCATATAAACAGTGATGAGCAAGTGAGGGAGGGAGGTAGATAGAGTGAAAGAGCTATAAAAGAGAGATGAGGGGTAAAAAAGAAAGAACAAAATGAGTGAGAGACAAAGAAGAGGAATGAAAGAGAGAGAGAGAAGGAAAGAGGTGGAGGAGAGAGAGCGATGGAGAGATGGAGAGGTAGCACCAAAAGACTGAGTGTAAGCATTAGATAACACACAGCTGCAAGAGGCATACAGAGAGAGGCTTGCTCGCTGTCACATCACTTTCAGATGGATTTCACACCATTTAGACAGTTCACACTAGACTGAGCTGTGCTGTTTATATGTGTGTGTGTGTGTGTGCGTGTGTGTGTGTGCATGTGTTATTTTTGGTACATACCTGCTGTGCTCACACACTGCTCACAGTGTACAGTCCAACTCTGAAATTGAGATATGACAGTTTTTCCCACAGTGTGCCTTGGTGAGAGGACATTTCACCTGACTATATCTATCTTGTAACTTTCTAATGTATCCGTATCTCCTGTAACTTTTAAAATTGTATTTTCACGTTTCCTGCCTTGCCCTTGGAGCCGAGACAAACCACTGGGCATCAGTATTCTAAAGATCTTTGTTTCTTCTTCTGTAGTTGGGTGCTATATGTGATACGTGAGTCTGGTTAAGAAGAGGAGACCAGATGTATTTCACCAGAAAAAAGACATATTGCAAATATAGTTTAGTCATGGAAATAATTACTCCTTCAATGAGTGATTGAGTCTGTGTATGAAGTATGGCAACTGTTTGACCAAGCTGAAAATTACTAGACCCCCCCTCCACACACACACACACACATACACACACACACACAGGATAAGCTTGTCAAGAGTTACTTCTGCTCTGACTGTTCTTTTCTTCTGGGGTGGTGATGCATATTCTAAAGAAAAGCTGAACTGGCTTCAGATCACAGAGAGGAACTAATCAAATAAATTGATAGCAAATTGGGTCTCAGGAGGCCTGGTTCAGCAGCTATTACCCTAAAAGCTTCAGAGAGAACTCAGGAAGTGCACAGTGTCACTCACATAGGCAAACACTCTCTCTCTCTCTCACACACACACACACGCACACACACAAACTAAATCTGTTGATTTTCTCCAAATGTCCATTACAGTATAATATATCTCTTTTGTGCAGTGTCCTGAGGGTGTAAATGAGGACTCTTCTGCCAAATTGCAGTTTAGCTGAGAATTTCCGGTCAGGCCATATTTGAAGGTGTTGCCCAAAAATGAAGCATTTCCTCCTGGTTGGCCCAAATATGGTATGGTAATGTGTTTTTCTGGTATAAACATAGGAGAATGACTAACAGGAGAGGTTCAGGTGGTCTGTCAGGGGTCTCGTAAGATTGGTCATTTGTTTAAAGTTTTCTTCTGTCTTTTCTTCTCTTTTCTTCTCTTTTCTTTTCATTTCATTTATCCCTATCCATCTATCTTTGTTTCTGCCTCTCTCTCTCTCTCTTTCCCCCATTTTCTTTCATTCCTGTTCTCTGCCTCTTTCTCTCCCTCTCTCTCAAAATTTCTCACCCCATCTCTTTCTTGCCATCCCTCTATTTTATTCCATATATTTCTATATCACTCCCTTTCTCTCCATCTTTCTTATCTCCATCCCTCTTTCTCTAACCCCCCTCTCTCTCTCTCTCTCTCTCTCTCTCTCTCTCTTTCTCTCTGTCTATCCATCTCTCTCTCCCAGGCCTCCCCTGCAGCCCTTGCCAAGAGTGTGTTGGCAGAGGTTCCCAACCAGGTGGTAGACTACTACAACAGCAAGGGCATTAAGCCCAAATGCATGTCTGACTTTGAGTCTCCAAGAGCCTTCAGCCCCTGAGAGTGATGCTGCCCTTCAACGATCTGAGCCCAGAAAGCGTCTGTGTCACACAACGTACAGTAACTGCTGAACTTTGCTCTTTCCACCAAATTATACCTATATCCAGTGCCATGTTACTGTAACATGGGAACCACACATTCTCAAGTTCTCAAATATTGCTTCCAAGATCTAAATAAAACAACAAAAACATTGGGCCCTATTTTAAAAGACAGGCAAAGTCTTGCAAAGAAAAAAGTCTGCATGACCTGCTGTTATGGGGGCATGTGGGAGCCTTTAGCTGTCCTAGCCACATAAAAGTACATGCTGGGATTATACAAAGGAGATTGTGATACAGATAAGAATCTGAATATTTTCTATATGGCTTTTCCATATGGTTCCCCATGTTTGATTCACAGTTTTTGTTCATGATAAGTCAATCAATTAGTAAAAGAGATTTTGCCAAGTTATTACTGTAAATGTAGCATTAGTTAGACTGAACACTTTGCACTTTGTTCATCATTTAAATTAGAGCCTGGGCTGTGTTTGTATGAAACTGTAGCCAATGGCCTTTCCTAGTCTCTGAATATTTACCTGTAGTCCCCACAGAGGAACTACTTATGCGTTTCCCTGTACTTGTTTTGCATGTGTAGCAGTCAGACAGGAAGCAGATGTATATCAACATTCCTTTTGTACATAGTAACAGAGGCAGTTCAACCAGTCATTTGCATGCCAAATACATGCGGGAGAGGTTCTAAAACTCAAATATGTCTGACACGTAGGAGTACAGCATTATAAATATGTAGAGGAGATTCTGTTTGTGTTTCTTTTCTATAACTTTGTGCAAAATCTTTTGCTATATTTCTAACATATTCTTATGATGTAAAGAGACAAGGATATCGTATGCAGGAATGTAGTTTCCAGTTGTAGATGGCTGTTTATGTTTGAATCACAAGTGTGTGTGTTTGTGTGTGTGTGTGTGTATGTATGTGTGTGTGTGTGCATGTGCGTGTGTGTTTATGCGTGCATATGTATGTGTGTGTGTGCATATGTGTATGTGTTTGTGTGTGTGTGTTTGTGCATGCATGTGTGTGCATGTGGTGTGTGTGTGTGTGTTTGTGCGTGCATGTGTATGTGTATGTATGTCTGTGTGTGTGTGCACATGTATAACAGATTGAGCATATGTGAATGTACATACATTATGAACAATGCTGATAATACATCATGTATTTTGCACGTGAATTATTAAAGAGAGAATCTTTTTGGTGCAGTCTCTTGTGCTGTTGTCCTCTGAATACAGATTTGACTCCCACAAACATTAGTAAGTTCCACTGAGTCTCTGTGAACTGGGAGCTATAGCTGACTTGGTTGACTTTAGATGAGTGTCCTTGGACATAGCTGACAGTAGCAGAGAACCATGCACTTAGCCTTCTCGGGTAATGTGAGCAGAATATCTCTGCTCACACTGCAACAAATACTTTGAACACCAAGTGCAGACTACAGAAAGGTTAGGCTATAGCCTATTCAGTAGGCCTATTTCATGGCTAACAGTGGTGATGACCTTAAGTTAAAACATATGCAAATATATAGCAATGGCTTCTGTCAGTTATTATTTAGTTTGTCAAGTTTCTTTTCCTTCATGTCCTGATGAGTCACAGAAGAAAGATAGTACATCTTGGCAGAAGGCAGAGAACGAAAACAGAATTAAATATTCAGAAGAGGGGAATTCTAGTACTATACAACTATACTCTATATAACGTCTTGGCTGCTGCACACAAAATAATGTCAAATCATGCTGTCCTTTTTGCACACCAGAAATTGTTCAAAGTGTATAATTACACACAGTCTGTAGCTAACACAGGATAATTAACCAGACACCTTTGTACCTATAGAACAGAAATGCTATCAACATAACATATTCAAATTTTATTGGCCACAAAGTACAACATGCAGTGAAACGCTATGTCTACTAAATCTAATGACTATGCATGCATTAATGAAAATGAATAAAAAATACTAGGTATTAAAATAGATTTAAAGAAAATAAATAAATAGATATTTGTAGCATACAAGAAATGCTATGATGTCTTGAGGTTCTCATTCAAGACGCAGACAAACTGAGGACAGAAACTTTAAGTCAGTCTCAGTTCTGGCATACAGGCACCGGTACTGATTCCCAGATTTTAACACAGAGAGAAGGCTATGGTTAGGATGACCGGGATCTCTTGTGATTTTCTTGGCTTTCTAGAATCTCCTTACATAGACGTCCTGTAGACTGGGTAGTGAGGTTCTGATGGTGTGTTCTGCTGGTTTCACCACCTTTTGGAGGGCTTTGCGGTGTGCTGTTACCATACCAAGTGGTTATATTCCCTGTAAGGACACTTTCAATTGTTGCTCTGTGAAAGTTCTTCAGCATATGCTGGGGTAGTTTAAAGTCATCTGAGATGGAAAAGACGCTGATGTGCCTTCCTCATAAGGGAATCAGTGTGCCTAGTCTATGTAAGTTCTTCATTAATATGGACACCAAGATATTTTAAACTCTCCATCCTCTCCGCCTGGGATCTATTACTATTAAGAGACTAGTAGACCCTCTGCTGATTGCCCAAAGTCCATGAGCATCTCCTTTGTCTTAGCAACATTTTGGAGGAGGTTGCTAAGGGTATGTGCATGTGTATACATCATAACCGATGAGATAAGAATAATTTATTTAGGCTTAAAGATCGTTTAGTTTGCCTATCCTGAAGTCTGTCTGCATAAAAAGGAATGCAAGAGTTTGCGGAATAGGAACTAAATGTGTAGCAGAAACGCTCCCGGAAGTATATCAGTGTTGTACCGGAAGTCTCAGAGGTGACATTTTTCACAACAGGATGAGAACGGCATGGGCACTTAAGTAGCGCCGTAATTATTGGAAACCCTTTCCTGTAAATATAAACAACACGTTTGTATGATATATTGTAGACATGGCGTCTTTGGCGTGTAGGCTTTTTAGGTTTAAAGAGCCTTTAATTCGTGGAACGCATGTACTCACCGGATCAGCCTCACCAACTTCAGTAACCACTGACAGGTAAGAAAGGAAAGCTATCATGAGCAAGTTGGTTATGTGTATATACTCATGATCTATTTTCTATTTGCTTGTCTGGTATGTTATCTGCACTAATGGCTAACGCTATTTGGGTCCAATAATAATCGTTGTTGTGTAAATTTGATGTGTTGCTGGTGACCTTGGTTGTAGCATCGGCCTCCCTGCTGTTCAGTTCGTGCGAACGATTAAAAATACGACTTGGTTTGATGAGCATCTGACGGAGGACAGTGCCAAGTTCATGCGACAAGTCGTAGCTGAAGATTTCAAGCAGATCACCGCGGACAAACTTTACCCCCTTAAAGACGAGCCCTGGCCCCGCCACGAATGGAAAGAAGGTATGGCCACAGGCGCTGACTGAGTTAGTTACTTAGATTGGAAGATGGCGTTATGCAGTCAATTCCCTAATGCCCTGTGTTTCTAAGATTTTACATGACCATTGTTGAGCACATCACTGGTCGCAGTCCCCTTAAACTGTCACAGAGTGCAGCCAGGTCTTAATCATACTGCCTAACGATGACCACACTACTTATTTTCCTGTTGGTGAATATGTTTACTGTTGGTGAATTGTTAAGTCATGAACTAAGAGGGGTTCAACGGGCTCAGTTGTCACAGTGAAAAGTGGATGTTTTAATTTAGCCATAGTCTTTGATGGTAACAATTCAGCAAAAGAATACTAGTGCAGTTGCAAGTTCACCAAGGATACATTTGTGTCTTTTTCAGGAAGTAAAAGGGTAGGATTGATCGCCATCAAATTGGGAATGATGCCAATATGGACGAAGTCGGGTGACAGGCATGTTGTGACCATGCTTCAGGTACAGGCCCCTTAAAGACACATGCAGTCCTCATTGCCAAATAAGTGATAAATGTGAGAATGTGAAATGCTTCTCAGGTTCTTGGAAATTATGAGTCAGCAATCATCTTTGTGACATGTTCAGGAATTAAATTAGGCTCTTTTATATTATGCATTTAAACGTGTGCACAAGTTTGAGTTTCTATATATTACTGCAGCAGCATGATACACACAGGATAATATACAGTGTTAATTCAAGGACTGTTAAGAATGAAGTAGATGTGGTAAAAATATGCATACACGCACACACTCAGCTAAAGTGGTCTTTTGTTGTGTTAGGTTAAGGATTGCCATGTGATTAAACACCTGTCTAAAGAGGAGTATGATGGGACCTGCCCTGCCCTGATGGTGGGAGGGAAGAACTGCTCGCCATTTCAGGTGAGAGGAATACTGAGACACACACACACACACACACTCTTTCCTTTTCAGTCAAGTCTTTACTTCATTTCTGTTGCAGTCACTGTATGTTCAGGAACCCCACATTCTCTTTATCGCTCTCTCTCTGTCCCTTTCCTCTCTCTCTCTGTCTCTCTCTTTCTCTCAAACACATATTCAAACACACACACACACACACACACACACACACACACACACACACACTTTCCTTTTCAGTCAAGTCTTTACTTCATTCCTATTCCAGTCCCTTAATGTTCAGGAACCCCACATTCTCTTTCTCTCTCTGTCTCACTCTTTCTCTGTGAGTCTGTTTCTCTATCTATATCTGTCTCTCCCTTTCCTCTCTCTCTGTCTCACTCTTTCTCTGTGAGTCTGTTTCTCTATCTATATCTGTCTCTCCCTTTCCTCTCTCTCTGTCTCACTCTTTCTCTGTGAGTCTGTTTCTCTATCTATATCTGTCTCTCCCTTTCCTCTCTCTCTGTCTCACTCTTTCTCTGTGAGTCTGTTTCTCTATCTATATCTGTCTCTCCCTTTCCTCTCTCTCTGTCTCTCTTATTCTCTGTGTGTCTATCTCTCTATCTATCTCTCTCTGTCTTTCTCTGTGTGTCTATTTCTCTCTCTCTCTCTCAAACACATACTCAAAAACACACACACATGCATTCATTAATGCAGAAGTGTGTATGTGTAGGGCAGTCTAGTTGCTAGGGTTGAATAGTGCTGGAGTGAGTCTGTGCTCTTGCCGAGAACAGAAGAATGGGCCCACAGATTGCCTTCAGACAGGGGGATAACAGCTTAGCTCTGGAAAAAATGCTGTGTGTGCGTGCGTGTGTGCATGTGTGAAGGAGAGGGATGGAGAAGGAATGATGTCCATACTGTTTTGTGCATTTCTCAGCTGCTGCCTCACTTCTCTGCTTAATTAAATATTCTGAAAGTTTTCTACCATTTGCATACAAATGCTTGTGTTTCTTCTGACTTTGTACTTCCAGCTCTTTTCAGTGTGTTCATTTGTGTCAGGGAGAAAAGAATCACTTTTATGCAAATTTCATATGGGCTGAGTGACAGGATTCTTTCTCTGCCAGGTTTTCGGAGAAAGAGAGAGACTGTGCGTGCGTGCACGCGCATGCTCCAGGCAGATGTAAGCCTCCTGTCTTGTGCCAGATGAGGTGATGAGTGAGAACAAGAAAAAAGAACCCTCTTGTTTGTTTGTGTCATTAGTTGGAACAACTTTGGCCCTGGGAGGCTTCCATAGGTCATTTTATGCCTGGAGTGTTCCATGTGTCCTTATTGAAAATTGGTGTTTTGTTTCTGATGCTGATCTCATGTTTACAAATGAAGAGCACTACCACAGGAATATAATATTGAACAACAAGAGAGAGAGAGAGAGGAGGTGGTGAGCAAGGAGAATGAGAGAGAGAGAGAAAGGGCTGATGGAGAATTTCATCCGAACTGAGATCTGATCTGACTGTAAATGACTTGTGTTGGCAGTTTTCTTCAGACAGTTGATGTGTGTGATGTGGTTATGGAATATCACTGTGGTATAGATAGATAGATAGATAGATACTTGCATACATACATGCATACATACGTACATACATACATACTTTAATGATCCAAAGAGCTCATTATAGGCTTGGCCTATAGGATGCTGCTATAAGTTCCATTGACTTTGAATAGGCCATCCCAACCTTTAGAGGTTTGTTATTTCTGGGGGGAAAAAATGCTTTCTGTGAATAGCAACATGTTTAGTGTTTCTGTTCCATCACTCTGCAAGTAGTCTGTTAATTTATCACTATGACAAGGTCAAACCACAAGCCTTGTTGAGTGATACACTGGCAAAAATTGACCAGTGGAAAGTACTTTCTCTTCTGCCATATCCACTATCCCATGGTTAAATAATGTCTGTCGTTTGGCATTAAAAGTCATTGTGTACTCCATTGCGTATCAGGTTACCATCCAGTGGAGTTGAAAGAGTGGAAAGGTAGTGGGCTGCAGAGACCTTTAGGAACCTTTTTGTGAATAAAAGGAAGTAAAAAATGATCATGTCCAAAGTTTTCTCATTGTGTTCACTATTCTGCTCTTTGTCTGCAAACGTGACAACAAAAGATTGCTGTACAGTTTAGCAGAGCTCAGAGAACCCAGCAGAAGAACTGCTAGCTCAGCAGACGAAAGCTGTGTGTGTGTGTGTGTATATGTGTGTGTGTATTACTGAAGTGATAGTGTAGTTTGATGTCGGCTTTGACCAGTGGTGCTGTGAGTGCCAGAAATATAATGACCCTCGAACTTTGCTGGATATTCCTCCAGGATGTTAAAGTTAGAGAGGGGTGGGCAGGGAAAGCCACAGCATCGTGTACAGAACAGCAGACTGACTGCAGATGGGCAGGAAGAAGCTGATGCAGTTTACTGTTTGGACACACATACATACACATACACACACACACACACACACACACACACACACACACACACACACACACACACACACACACACACACACACACACACACAGACCGATGTAGTCCTCAGTGCCTTTCTTCTTCTTTTGTAACTTCAGAAGACAGACGAATCCTTAGAACTGTTCCGGAATGCAGGAGTTCCTCCCAAACAGAAAGTGTCGACATTCCGAGTCACAGAGAACGCCATCATCAAACCAGGTAGCATCTCAACTCCAGCGGAAGGGATAAGAATGAGACAAATTGGTGCAACACAGACCGATTTTGTGAATCTGAACAGCAGACAGGAAAACAAAACTGAAACGATTTCCTTGCCCTCCTCAGCTAGCGCTGGCTGCCATTTCGCAATTCGGTCTGAGTTGTATCAGATTTTCTTCTTATCCGACAGCATTAGGCCATCCTCGAACAACTGAGCTATGGGTTAACTGACTGGACTGTTGCTTTAAACTAGGGATGCACCAATTCAGCTTTTTTGATTTCCATATTAATTCCGATATCTGGGTTTTGCATATTGGTTGGTACAAATCCGATAATAAACACCTTCATAACCTATTCCCCAACTACAAGACATAATAAGCCTACAAAAATAACTTGTAATAATAATGTAAAACATTTTGTGTAGGCAATATCATTCTCTAGCGGTGTTATTAAATTAGTGTAATTAGGTGTCTGTCACTTTCAATTTCTCAGCATGGACCTAACCTTCTTGAGAGCAGTGAAAACTATTTTTTGTAATGATTTTGGTGAGCAACTTTAGGCTGCTCATACAGAACTGACAGGCAGACGAAGTAAGCTAGGTGGAGAGTAGGCTACGCTAAGGGGATAATACAGGTCTAACCATAGCTGGCTGTTCACTTGAACCAGCATTAGCCTTAACGACCTTAATTTCATAGGCTGTGTCTCTAATTGTACTGACAGCACTAATAAAACCTGTGTTTTCATACATCTTCACCTTCCATCTGTACATAACATAGCTGAAGCTTTGGAGGCTATTAGTCGTATTCTCATGCACGCTAGCTCAGCGCATGGGGTTGTTGCTGACGTTGTTGCGGTCATGGTCAGAAGTCAAATGGAGCGGATTGGCTAAGTTTTTCCTGTACCCAAACCATCGATTTTGTCCATGTCAGGACAGATATCTGATCCAAATATCGGATTGGTGTATCCCTACTTTAAACACATGTAATTTTCTCCCCACCGTGCTCAATGTCAGCACATTTCTCCTGTGTTCATTCCCTTATGATGCTAATATTACCATAGTGATAATTGAAGTAGTTGGGTAACTAATATTATACTAGTGATAAATAATCTAGTTAGGTAGCTAATATTACCATAGTGATTATTGATGTAGGTGGGTAACTAATATTACCATCATGATTATTGATGTAGGTGGGTAACTAATATTACCATAGTGATTATTGATGTAGTTGGGTAACTAATATTACCATCATGATTATTGATGTAGTTGGGTAACTAATATTACCATAGTGATTATTGATGTAGTTGGGTAACTAATATTACCATCATGATTATTGATGTAGTTGGGTAACTAATATTACCATCATGATTATTGATGTAGTTGGGTAACTAATATTACCATAGTGATTATTGATGTAGTTGGGTAACTAATATTACCATCATGATTATTGATGTAGGTGGGTAACTAATATTACCATAGTGATTATTGATGTAGTTGGGTAACTTTCCTTTGTAGCATGTAATTTTGAGTAGAATGAATGTTTTTTGACCCCCCCCCCCCCATTTTCTCTCTCTCCTTCCCTCCCTCCCCCTTCCTCCCTCTCTCCCCCCCTCCCGTGGTCTTTCTGCAGGCACTCCTCTCTATGCGGCCCACTTCCGCCCAGGGCAGTATGTAGATGTCACTGCTAAAACGTGAGTCATCTAGGAACACACACACACACACACACATATACAAACACTCACTCACTCACACACACTTTAATTGCTAGCTGTCATTATTTGTTTTGAAAAGAGCCTTTGATTTGATCTCCTGGCCTTCTCCTCCTAGTTTGCTTGTTCGGATGGAAATGTGTTGGGATAAGTGTAGGTGATCTCTATGGAGACGATTTCTGTTTTATTTGTTTTTGTTGTGATGACCTTTTCTTGACCTCTCTGTCCCAGGATTGGAAAAGGCTTTCAGGGTGTGATGAAGCGCTGGGGGTTTCATGGTCAGCCTGCCACCCACGGCCAGACAAAAACACACAGGAGACCCGGATCTCTGGGTCCAGGAGGGGTGAGAGAGTGTGTGTGTGTGTGTGCGTGCATGCGTGCATTCGTGCGTGTATGTGTTTATTTTTTAAGTGTTGCAGGAGTGCACCTGGGCATATCAAAATATGTTGGACAGATGGTGTGTGTGTTTGTGTCTGTGTGAGAAATAGAGAGAGAGCACATCTGTGTGCTAGGTGCACAAATTGGAATGATAGTGCAAGTTGTTTTTATTTGTTGTTTGTTAAAAGAACATTTTGTTTGTTTAAGGATCCAGCTAAAGTCCACAAAGGAAAGAAGATGCCAGGCAGGATGGGAAATACGTTCGACACAGCATATGGTCTGAAGGTACACACACACACTCTCTCTCACTCTCTTTCTCTCTCTCTCTCACTCACACACTCATGCACACACGCACACCCACACTCAATCTCTCTCTCTCTCTCTCTCTCTCTCTCTTTCTAACACACACACACTCTCTCTCTCTCTCACGGACAGGCACACATGCACAGCACATGTACACAGTACAGACTCTTTGTCCTTCCTCTGTTCCTTGCATGTTGAGTTTTTCTCATATTTCTTTCTCTCTTTCTCTGTCCATCCTTCTCTCTCTCTCTCTCTCTCTCTCTCTCGCTCTCACGCTGTAACTCAGGTGTGGAGAGTAAACAACAGATACAATATTTTGTATGTCAACGGTTCTGTCCCTGGGCACAAGAACTGCTTATTGAAGGTGAGTGAAACTCTTACACACACACACACACACACACAAACACACAGTCACACTGCTGACACTACACAGTCTCACAGACATCCATACAAATAAAACCATCTATTCTCAATGTTCATGTCATCCCATTGACTTCCTGTACGTACACGGGTGTACAGCAGTGAAGTCATATACACACACACACACACACACACACATAAAGACACAAACACACACAGACATTAAATGCTGATTCATGGCTAAGATTGGTAAGCGAGTTCTCGTCTCCTTTTGTGCTGGCGTCTTCACTTTCACTCTCATGCTTGCTAAAATAAGAGGAGAACATTGTCCAAGACAGCAGAATGCCTGACCTTGGCACACACACACACACACACACACACACACACACACACACACACACATTTACAGGCAGCAGACAGCCCAATCCATCTCCATCAAGCTGGAGGTCAGTAGAGTGTGTGAACCATGCATAAATAATAATCTCTACATTGATCACGCTCACGTACTCACCATGTACAACGCACTTGCACACACACACAAACACACACACACACACACACACACTCTCTCGAGCTCTGTGACCCTCTGATTTATTTAGGCTTTCAAAGTTTAAATCCCAGCCTGTTAGTACATGAATGGTGGCTGAGACTACTGTTCTGAGATGGGGAGATTGGGGGAAGATTGGAGTTTCACAGAACTCTAGTGGTTACTCTTGCCTTTGATTCATAAGGTCACTGTGTTACTGGAGAGTGGTTAAGGTGTGCGCACGTGTGTGTGTGTGTGTGTGTGTGTGTCTTTGTCTTTGTATGTCTTCATGTGCATACGTGTGTGTGTGTGTGTGTGTCTACATGCGCATAAGTGTCATTTGTGTTGCATTGACTGGTGTGTGTCACCTGTGTGTGTGTGACTTACATTTGTGTTGCATTGTTAGGTGCGGGACACCAGATTACCAAAGTGGGCAAGTCTGACCCAGAACCTTCCATTCCCCACTTTCTTCAGAGACGGAGATGAGCAACTACCAGAGGACCTGTTTGACGACAGCATGTTTCAGTATGGAGAGGAGGATACCACAACAGTCTGAACACACACACACAGATTTGTACTGTGGCAATATCTTTCAGTACAGAGGGGACAATGTGAACAGCTTGAGAACTAATGGACACACACTCTCTCACTCACTCTCACTCTCATGTACATTCAATTTGTTAAAGGATGAATATGGTGTAATGCAATAATTAAACTTGTGTTTGATAATAAAGTCTCTGTGTGCGCATCATTCCCACCAGTGACATACACACACACACTTACAGATGCAAACATGCATCACACACAGGTGCAACTGCACATTCTACACACACACACACACTTGCATTCACACACGTCTATGCACATGCACATAAATACACAGAGGTGTAAGTGCACACAATATAGACAGATGCACACACACCTCAATACATATGCACATGTATGCATAGAGGTGCACATCCAGATTAAACAGACAGGTGCAAACACACACACACACACACACTTGTGCAGTGAGAAAGGGGTGATAAGGCAGCATTCCTTGAATGTCTCTCTCTGTGTTTGTGTGTGTGTGTGTGTGTGTGTGTGTGTGTCAGCACCTCCTAGAGAAATTCCTAAATGTCAGGTTTCTAAGCGAAACGCTTACAACTGCTGTGGTTCCCATGACGACTGAGGGGTGTCGTGCGTTGCCTGCTGTATGGTGTCCCCAGTGGGACAAACAAAGGTGACCTCTGTGAAGAAGGATGGAGGCTTTGACAGAGAAGCACAGAGGTGCAGAGGGAAGGTGAAAATGGCTGACATTTTGTTTATGTGAGGGATAAACTGCCATTAATATTGTATCAAAGATGTGTATGAGAACAGCAGGGTCTCTGTGACAGATACTGAGACTGTGTGTGTTTGTGTGTGTGTACAGTGACTTATTTGTGAATGTGAATGCTGAAGTGCAGTGAAGACTGATTGACTGTGTCGCCAATCTTACTAGGTCATCTTCTCAACAGGGCTGTCATATCTGCTCGACACATCCAAAACATGATCATATAACGTGCCTGATGGGAGTGTGTCTGTGGTGTTATATATATATTTGTGTGTGTGTGTGTGTGTGTTGAATGTCACTGTATGTGTATTTTGTGTGTTCTGTCATTTGAGTGAATTGTTTAATCTTTGTTTTATTTACTGCTCCCACCTCATTGTGTGTGTGTGTGTGTGTGTGTGTTTACTCTGCTCCCTCCTTTGTTTACTCCTGTCTCTTCTTCTCGCCTTGTGTGTGTTTACTCTCTGTCTCTATCTCTGTGGGGTTGTTATTCACTGAAGGAAGAAATGCATCACACACACACTAGTATGGGGTTGTCATTCATTCAGGGACTGAAGGGAGGAATCCATCAAATCCCCCACAACCACTGACAGCACCCACAACAATGGCATCATACACATGCACACACAGTCACATAAGCATACACATAGGTACAATGCATTTACACAACATGAGAGCGACGGCAATAATTGTATACAGTATAGACACAGCCTTGAACACACACACACACAAAGCATCTATATAACTTTGTCTCACACACATGTTGATTGTTCTCTTCAGAATTCTGACACGTGTGTGTGTGTGTGTGTGTCCTCACATACTGTTAGACAAGTGTTTGACACAGCTGTTGTATTTTTCAGTAAGGGCATCACTGACAAGAAACCCCTCACACACTCACACCACACACACACACACACACACACAGCCCCACCTCCCCATGAATCTTCTAAAACCACCCCCCCACATTCAACACATCTGGGCCTTGCTAGCAAAGGGCAAAAAGCTGTAAAGCTTTCTCTCATACACACACACACACACACACTTCCCTCCCTCTCACGCCACACCAGGTGACTGCTACCTGCCCCCATCGACACAGTCAACACACACACTCTCTCACCATGCCCTCACAAAGCTCTCTCCATGTTTCAGGATGCCTCTGTGTGAGAACTATATCCGGATTAGTGCTTGCTCAGTGGTACGGGGTGTGTGTGTGTGTGTGTGTGTGTGTGTGCATGGGTATGTGTGTGTATTGTATGTGTGTGCATGTGTGCAAGCGTTTGTGTGTATGCGCGCATCTGTGTGCGTGCACGTGTGTGTGTGTGTGTGTGTGTGAACCACTTTCAGGCCAGATGCCAGTCTCTCAGGAGGGAATATGCCAGGCAGCTCCCTGGACCGGCGCCACACCTGCCAAGCTGTGCCAACCTCAGATCTACCCATGCCACCTGAGCCAGGTGTCTCTCCCAGGGAAGCTGAGCTGGCACACCCACAAGCCAGGGGCAGTGAGCTCATCTGGGTTTTAGACCTCATGGGAAACTACTCCCCTCATCTCTAGGTTGCTCTCAGGAGGTACATAGGGGCTTTTATCCCATATCTGGGGTTTATTACTAACTGATACATTATAAGAGATGTGGCAGTGAAATTGCTCAAGGGGAGACTGGCCCTTAAGTAATTGATAGTTGACGAATGTAAGTCACTTTGGATAAAGATAAATACTTAAATGCCTCTGAAGCTAGCCTAGCTGTGCATGTAGAACCTCAACTCTTAGGCAGTTGACTGTGAGCCTAGGCTTTTTGGTCGAATAGCTAGGGTGATCGACACTCAATCTGAGGTTGTAAGGTCATGGGTTTGAGCCACCGGCTGGACTGCGCGGTTACATGAACATCTCTTTTGAACTTTTGAGGGCTTTTGTGTAGAAATTCTAAAATGTTTGATACCATTGGAACATACATTTTTCATCTAACTTTTGACTCTTTGTAAGTGTATGTTAGTGAGCATTCATAGTCAACCTAGGCACCTAGTCAAAGCACACACTGTGTACAAAATACTCTTTACAAAATTGGCAAGTGTTTAAATTTGTTTGCCAAATTAGTGTCAAATTCTCCTGTGTTGTGAAGAATCTTCCCCTGCAAGACTTTTGTCCAAATATATATGGCTACATATATTTAGACAGGAGATCTGGAATGGCCTAACAGTAGAGCTGCCTGACCTTCAGGAGGCAGAGACAAGACTGAATGTATTAAAGAAGTTTGGGGATGTGGTTTACCCCTGACAATAAGCCACTGACAGTCCACTTGCTATTTGCTCATCTGTTTTCCAGAGGCCTACTGCTCTTTTTCTAGTTATTGTTATCTGGGAAATACCATAGATGGCAAAAAAGCAGCAAGCCACCAACATTTTGCTCTCTGGGACATGGCATTAAATTCTGTTTGTTCTGTCTTTTTGTTTATTTTTTTCTCTCCTCTGCTATTTCTCACTCTGTTTGCTTTCGTTCTGCTCTGGTGCAGTAGTGCTGACCCCTCTGAGAACAGGACAGGCTTCGATCGGACAGCCTGAACCTGGATGTGGAAAGGGGACTGTAGGGAAGGCAGGGGATGAGAGGAGGTTATTTTTGGTGGACATAGAGACTGATCCAGCAATTTCAAAAAACTCAGGGGGTTTATTTTCACAAAGACAGACAACTCAATAGGATATAGAGCAGCCCAAGCACAATGATAATGATGGGCACAGACAAAGTATGGCTACTGTGTCAGGCTCTGCCTTGGGTACACACTGTTTTGATGTCCGAAGACCACTTGCCATCACTGCAAGAAAAATCCAGTCCCAGGTTTATCAACCTTCCAACAGGATAATGACCATCATAAATGTATACAAAACACTCACACCAGACATCCTAAAAATATGGCTGAACTGAAAGAAACTAAAACAACTCCTGAACATTGCAGAACCAGTGATTAAGTAAAAGGTTTACTTTATCACAGGCATTTTGGATGTTCATGGATGTAAATTCAAAGATAATTTCCTTATAGCGACTAGCGAGTAGCAGGGTTGGAAAGCTATGGTTGTTCAGTGTGATATGATATGTGGGTAACTGTACGGATATCTGGGGTAAAAGGGTTAAAGATGAATGAATGAATGAAATGAAAGTACCCTTATTGGCTTGACCCTGAATATGAGACGAGCCACCTTTTCCAGGTCCATGTGGGAAGAAAAAACAAAACATTTCTATTGGCTAAATTTTGCATTTAGACATGTTGGTGAAAACTCACTGGAAAACATTTTAAAACTAGCCTATTGTTTTAATTCATCATTACTGTATATTAAAAACCATGAGATCAAGTTAATTAAATTCTGGAGAAACACTCCATCCACCCAGATAGCAAAATGCTGGCAGCCATATCAGTGATCTGCTGGCATTTTTTGGGTCTCTAGCAGTCCATCATGGTATTTCCCAGATAGCAAATATTAGCCTGGCAAGCCAGACTATAACATCAAAATGCCCAGACTGATAGACTGGACTCAATCAGAATGAGCGCTTGTCTTTCAAACTGCCTAGAAAGGTACATCTAGGCAACTCTCTATCAGGATAGAGTGATGTGATTGGTCTGACCGAACTTGGGAAAACAGCTACTGAGGCCCTATGATTCGTTCCTATAAATGTACTGTCATAGCAAAGCCATTTGCCACAGCTAGTGTGCGTCTAAATTTCTAGGCTAAGCATATATTCCATTTTTGATGAAACAGCAGCAGACCACCAGAGTAGGGTGACCAGACAACCCCAATTTCCAGGGACAGTCCCCGATTTTGGTAGTCTGTCTCTGGTGAAATACATGAGAACCCACTTTGTCCCCAATTTGAAGCAAAAACATCACTTATTCTAATGATATTGAGTGTAGAAATAGGAATGTCCCCGGTTCCCAAAGAAAATTCAGGGAAATGTCACCAATTTTCATCCCAGAGGTCTGTCTTATTTCCTTCCCCCCAGGTCATGAGGTGTACTTGTCCCTCAGGTGTACTTGTCCCAGCCTGGCTTTGTTCTGCCTGTTTGGTTAAGGAGATTTTACATTTGAGGGAGGGAGCTCTATGTGTCACAGTCATGACAGCTGTTTGGCCAAGCACAACCTCTCAACAAAGCTGAGGTAAAACAAAAAAAAAAGATTTTCTATTCTATTACCCCTTTAACAGAAATAAAAGACAATGAAAATAAAGAATTTATATGTTGGATCAGTTGTATGTATGGATGGGTGGTTATGGAATGGAACTGGGTGTAAATGCCATTCAGAGTGGAGGTGGTGTCAAAAAATGGTGCAGGTAACTGATGATACTATGTGTGCAGGGGTGGATGTGACAGAAAGTGTGTGAGGGAAAAGAGAGATCCAACCGGGACTGAGCAGATGGAAGTAGGAGAGGGCAGTGGAAGTGTAATGGTTAAGGAATGCTACAGGACCCTCAGACATCCTTTGGAAAACCATTTGAAAGGAGGAATCTGGTGTGATTCACCAAGTGCTGTTTGTGGGAAAAAGAATGAGAATGAAAGAATGAAACAACATAATAACCTAATAACCATCTGGCCAACATTCCGGTGTGGGGCATTGGGTTATGGATCAGGAATACGGTGTAGGGTTATGGAATGGAATATTAAGTTAGCATCTATGCCCCACTTGGTTAGTGTTAGCTGCCGATATGGATATGGATATTCGGTCTATGTTGTGTCAAATTTTCTTGTTCTCTTTCATATTGACAGCACTCAGTGACCTCAAATGGCATATGATCTATTTCATATTGGATTTCTCTGATAAATAAGATTAAGGTGTTGTTGAAAAATAAATTTAATGGGTTGTGCCTAAATCTTGCAATTACTTTGTTATGTAGTTGCACAATGTTGTATATGAATCCTAAATCACAGTGTTGGACAGTGCTTTGTGTCTGTTTTTCCTGTTGTGTGGTTTATACAATGTTGTGTTGTGTTTTGCAGTGCTGTGTTATGTTGTGCTTTGTGCTGTGTTGGTTTGTCTTTGTAGTTTCTAAAAGTGGTATTTCTAATGCCACAGCTCAATACAACCTGCTGACCTAAGAAATAAACTTAATGCATGAAATTTTTTAAGATTGTTGTTTGACAATGGCACATCATACATGTGGCACATACACACGAACACACACACACACACACACACACACACACACACACACACACACACACACACAGTCTGTTGCCCATGTGGGGTTCTAGTGATAGCAGTGTCTGGGGCAGTTTCTGAGAGTCTGGGCTTGTTGTCACGGCACTGATAAGGCCTGCCATACTCATCAAAGTATCAAAGATCCTGTAGTCATGGTAACATGTCAATCCCTGAGATCCAGACATGAATAATTGAGTAAGAGTTTCCCAGTGTCAGGATGAGGGGATTTTAATCCGGAATGCTGGTGTTCCGATCCGGAGAAGTCCTGTGGAGGTCGCTCACTGAGCTCCCAGCATGCACCTCTCTCTGGCAGGGCATATTAACATTGATAAATATTAATGCAGGAGAAATCCCCACTGCTCACACACACACACACACACACACACACACACACACACACACACACACACACACTGTACATGTACATACACATCACACATAAGCACAAATACATGTACGTGTATGTACGTGTATCCATATGTACAGTATATTTATACACACCCGTTTATTAACATTCATGCACAACCCTAAACAAACACGCATAGCTAAACTTTCATACCTTTATCACACACACATAAACTATTATATATATATATATATATATGTATGCGACAGGCATACACACACAGAGACTAACCCAGAGAATGCCATGTGCAATTCATGCTCTCAAACTATGTACTGAGCTCTTACATACACAGGCTTCTCTCCACAGTAAGTCTTCACTTCACACTCGTTTGTCCTCTCTGTCCCCTTCTTCATCTCTCTCTCTCTCTTTTTTTCTCTCTCTTTCCTTTGCTCTCTAGCTCTTTCAGTCACCTTTACCCCTATCTCTGTCATCTTTGGATGAATTCACACTTAGCTGGTCAACTCCATTACCATGACAACCAAAAACACTCTCACCTCCTACCTCCTAGCTTCCACAGAATCCTCTTGACAATGGAATTTTGTTCACTCTCCTTTCACCATTTCTCTCCCTCTCTCTCTTTCACACACACACACACACACACACATGGAGAAAGAGGTAGAGACAAAATGGATATAGACAGAAATGGTGAAAGAAGGAGACAAAAATGGATAGTGTGTGTGTGTGTGTGTGTGTGTGTGTGTGTGTGTGTGTGTGTGTGTGTGTGTGTGACAGAGAGAGAGGGGGGGGAGAGAAATGGTGAAAGGAGAGTTGAAAAAAGGATAGTGTGTGTGTGAAAGAGAGTGATGGTGAGAGAAGGAGATACAAAAATGGACAGTGTGTGTGTATGTGTGTGTGTGTGTGAGAGAGAGAGAGAGAGAGAGAGAGCACTGTTGATTATGCTGATTCCTAGACCAGCAGGTGATGATAGGTGTTTCAGACGTGTGGCTGAGTGTGGCAGGAGAGGAAACAATGGATGCTAATGTAATGGGGTGAAATGACACATCTCTTATACACCTTCCAGATCAGAACAAAACAGGTATTCTGGACCCATACCTGTGTGTGTGTGCGTGCGTGTGTGTGTGCATACGCGTGTGTGTGTGAGAGAGAGAGTGTATGTGTATGTATGTGTATATGTATGTGAGGGTGTGGTGGTGCATGTGTGAAAGGGTGACACTAAACCAGAGCCAAGCAGGGCCATCTTCTCTTTAGGCTGTTCTTCCTTGGGCAAACAATTCAGTATGTCTGTGCTTGATGACTCCCCCTCACTCTCTGTTTGCTGAGCCTGTACCTTATGGCCATTATGGCCTTCAATCTCTCTCCCTCTCTCTCTGTCTCTCTCTTTCTCACTCCACTTTCTCAAGCTTTGATTAGAGGTTTATTCTTTTCCCATAATTCCCTGGTAAATGTCAGGCATGCGGCAGGGGGGCCAACAAGCCTCTACGGGTCCTTGCAGATGTGAAAGGCCAGAGGGATGTAACAAAAGTGACTCAGGCTTGCTCTGGGCAGAACCATGAGCTTTCAGGACACCTATAGAAAAGAGTGAGGCTCAGTCTGGTTGTCTATATGTAACAAGGTCAAGCCCTGGGCTAAAGCCCTCACCCTCACATTAACATCATATTGGGACTCAAGCAAACTGGCTAGTCGACTGAAAGGCCCAGGCTGCCAGTCAGCTGACTAGCACGCTCTCAAGGCATCGGGAGAGTGGTTTACGAATGTTCCACATGCTCAGGTAGGCTAGCTGGTATGTATATATTCAGAAATAAGGCACACAGAGATGAAGAAATAAGGCACTGTGAGATTGTGAGAGTACATAAGGACTGGCTTACAGAACTTTCTAAGTCCTCTCTGTGTGTAGTGTGCCATTTCTGCCAATGAGAAGTATCAATAGAGCTGTGAGGTGTAGTAGAAGCCTGTTAGGAAAACATAAGGAAAAAGGTTGTATTTTCCCAGAGAAATCAACAAATGGCTATTTTTGTTGTTGTTGTTGTTGTTGATGATGTAAGACAGCATATGTGGTGTTTACACATTTGCACTCTCAGAAACGACAGACATATTAAATAGTCATTACAGCTCAAACTAAACTCGATGAGCTGGCACTCTGACAGAGACAATGTCATGAAAACCCACATTAGTATGGCCCTTAATTAGGTTGAATCAAAACGGTTCCAGCCAATCTAACCACTGCTTCAAAGCAACTGCAGCTTCAGGGTTGCCAGTTTGATCCCTGACCAGTGGACCATGGCACCTAGCCTTTTGCTGTCACCCAGGTGCCGCTATAGCAGGCAGCTAACTGCTCTGGGTTAGTGTTCACTTCACTGTGTGCTCTGTGTGTGTGTGTGTGTGTGTTTCACTAATTCACGACCGGGATAAATGCAGAGACCAAATTTCCCTCACAGGATCAAAAGAGTATAGATTATTCTTTATTATTATTAATTTTCAAAGTAAAACCTCTGGTAGGCCTATTTATATCAAGCAAAACTTCACAATGCTGTTTTCAGAAACCAAGAGTTCTCTGAGATGTATCTAAATCAGTTCGGTTAAGTTCTGTTCAGTTCACTTTATTGTCCCAAAGGGAACCTTGTATCGCAGTCCAAGTCAGGTACATGACACAAGACACAACAATACACAAAACACAGAAGAATAAACAATACACAATATATTAATACTCTGTTTCACCAGCCTAGGTTTCACACAGATAATTCACAGATTCATTTATGTGCATAAGACTAGATGTTTTACTGTAGCCTATATGTGGTCTATAAAGGAAGGCTGGCATACCATTGATTCTGGTACAGAATAGTACAGTAATAATGAGCTGCTCTGCTCTTTTTATGAGCTTATAACAGCCAACACCCTTATAACAGCTAAGCAGATAATGAGAGAGAGAGATAGAGCAAGCAGTGAGTTTTGTCATATAATAATGGAATGCATTAGAATGCATACACACACACACACACACACACACACACACTCTGTGTGTGTGTGTGTGTGTGTGTGTGTGTGTGTGTGTATGTGTGACGGTTTTGCTTCTGCTTCTGTGTTCACATGAATTACACCATAAATTCACACGCTGTTTACAAATGGCAATATACATTCCCAGTAGCTGTGTCTTGCATCTCCCTCTCACCATTTATATCTATGACGTTTCCTTTCAAAGGTGCACACACACACACACACACACACACACACACACACACACACACAAAAGGTGACATTTCTGTGTGTTGAAAGGAAGTCATCTGGCTTCTGCTCATGGAGAAAGGCCATACAATTGGAGTGTAATACAAAGGAGCTCAAGCCGAACATAAGGTTTGTGATGGAGATGGCTGGTATGTGTGTGTGTGTGTGTGTGTGTGTGTGTGTGTGCGCGTGTGCATGCATATGTGTGTGTGTATGAGTGCATGTGTGTGTACGCTTGCATGCCACAATGAAAAATTAAAGTGAGTTAAATCAAGGCAGTAAAGTAAAGTATTTTCCAATTAGTTTTCAATCACAATCCAATCAGTCTGATTATCTGTGGCCAGAAACTATCACAGCATTCAGCTTTTACCTGTCCAGACATTCAAAAAATAACTAAATAAATAACAACTAGTGCTGTACCCTTATAGCTTTGAATCTATTGAAAGGCAGTTCATGGCAGCGGACTGTAGAATAAAATGATAATGACACGCTGTAATGGCATGCAAAACATCTTGTTAAATGCTGCCATCTTGTGGCTATAAAGCTAAAACCCCAATCTTGAAGGACCAGGTATATAATTCAGTTACGAATCCAGTCCAACTGAAAAAAGATGTTATTCAGCCCTGCGGTTGAAGAATATAGACGATGTTGATACAAATACATAGGCTATATGTGTAGAACTTGCGTGACAGGCAACACAGGTGGCTTTTGGGAACAAAACTACATTTCCCGATATTCGTAGTGACGTGATGACATCACAGCAACGTGCACATGCACAGTTGGGAGGGTCAGCGGCGCTGGAAGGGAAGTGAGCCTGGACGAAAACAATAAACGAAGTCAAAGGTGAAAGATTTTCTAGAAAAATTGTATGACACAGTTGAAGAACTCTTCCTTGTGCCCGAAGACGAGGATTCAGATATTTAGACTATTATGGAGGCGGTTCCTCGTATGCCGATGATCTGTCTGGAGCTAAAGAAAGCTGGGGACTTTAACATCAGCCATTCTGTACGAGAGGTGAGATTCAAAGACGATCAGCAGCGTCTTTTAAAAGTCTTAGTAACGTTAATCCATTGAGGCGTTTGTTTATTGTTAGTTTAATCGTGGAGACACGTGCTGAGGTGGTCAGATTGACAGATTGGAACTATAAATTAGACGTGAGACTGTCTTTTAAATTTTGCCGGATAGTAGTTTCAGTAACAGTTCCCAACTTTAAAGTGCGACAGCTAGCTAATTTTAGATAACTAACTAGCCAGTTTTTGATCCCTGATTGCCAACGAGGGTTTATTAGTAGCTGCAGAATGTTTTTACACAAGTTGACAGTTGCCCTTTGAGACTGTGGAGTTGCGACGACAATCAGCTTCAGTAAGTTTGTTGGTGTTCTTGAGTCCTTAAACCTTAGGCAACAAACACATACACCGCTCAGCTGTCTAACTTACTTTCATCCTGGATAGTGACGTTGAAGACATCCGACTTAACGAGGAGCTGAAAAAACCTGTTCTACTGGTCAGGAACGTGTTCACAAACTATACGTGACTCTCCAATCTTGTTGCAATGGTGCTCTACACACACAAAAGATACATTGTCAATTCATTTGCGGCGTGTTTGTGTTGTGTGTCATCGTTAAACAAGTAAAAGGTTTTTGAGCACAGCCTTGTAGGACAGAGTTCTGTAGGTAGGGTTAAGCTTTATGTATGCTTTTATGGGAACACATCAAATGGAAGGACTAAGCCAGTGCAGGTCCCTGCCAACCAGAGAAGAACATTGTGGTACCATACCTGTGTAATTTTACCTCACACACATACACATACACACACACAGGGCCAATTCTAGGGATTTGACAGGCAAATGTCTAGCACCCATCAAAGATATGGCTCAATATTTACATGATTGCAGTGCACACGACTCCCAGGAAAGACCAGACCAAACAGAGCTGTACTTCTATCAGTGACTGCTAGAGGCTGCAATAAATGTGCGTGTGTGTGCATGCGTGCATTCGTGCACTCATGCAGGATCATGTGTGGGAGTGGGTTTGCGTGTGTGTGTTTTCCTGCTATATTCTCAGATTGTAGATATGACCCTTCGACTCGTACATGCACAGTAAGATGCCAATATTTTAATGCAAAAAGTTGTCATGAAAGCAGAGAAGTATAATTAGTTTGACATTCTTACTCTAGAGCTGGACAGGAACACACTGGCCAATGTGATTTAGACCAAGAATACTGACCAATATGGTTTAGAACAAAAACATATCAATGAGGTTTAGGACAGGAGCACTGGTTTCGGACCACACTGACCAATATGGTCTGGAACATGAACGCCGACCAGCTGACCATAGTGGTTTAGGACAGGGTTACTGACCTAGTGGTTTGGAAGCACAAGGATAGGTACACTGTCCAATGAGGCTCTAGGACAGGTACATTGACGAAGAGTTTCCTGCACTTATCGTTTCTTGGTATGTGTAGTTTATCCGCAGCAACTACAGTGAAAGCCCAGAAGACTACAGCGAGCCTCTGAAGAGACTGGAACAGCTCAGACAGGCAAGTCATACGAGCTTGTGCAGCTCTGTGAAGGATCTTGGGTAATGTAGTCCTTTTCCTTGCCAAATTGGTTGTGATTCTTTCTCTTCATATATAGTGTAGCAGGAGGTTTCCAAATAGTGGTCTACAAAAGCATGACTGTGTTTACATGTATTTCAGTATACCGAACATGAGGCTTATTCTGGTTTTGATTATATTTGGGATAGAGTGTTTACATGAATGTAGAGAAATTGGGTTATTAATATCTCTGTTTACATGATAAATGCTGGTTCAGTAACCGGAGAACAAGTATTTGTCATGGAAACATGGATATTAAAATGACAGTTTCTTGGGGTACTCTCCAAAGGCTTCGGTTTCCTGAACAATGTTTTGGAACAACCAATCAGAGAACAGAAATTGATAGAAGAACCAGTAGGTTTAAAGTTTTAAAAAATGGTCACTCATCACAAATTAAATGTATACCAGCATTTCCAGACTCTTTGCACAAGGTGGAGCAAAGTGAAAGAGTCTGGTCCACCAAGCTAGTCCTTTTGTGGCTTATTTAGTCAGAATGCTGTGGAATGCAAGTGGAGTTAAAAATCCAATGCGGAGTGTTGGGTGGGCTCAAAGCTTTTGATTTCTCTAGACTAAGGGCCATTCAGGTCTCAGATTACTGGTAAAGTTAGACACACACACACACACACACACACACACACAAGGGAGCCTCTACCCTTGCATCAGACCACCTAATTAGATTTTGGCACAGAGGCTATTTAAAGGGGTGCTGCTGTCTGTCACTAGAACCATAATGGACAAATGTTTTACAAATTTGTGTGTGTGTGTGTGTGTGTGTCTGTGTGTATGTGCGCAGAGTGGGGTGAATGTGTCACGGGACTTTGAGGGATGCAGCCTCCTGAGAAAGTACCTTGGACAGCTCCACTTCCTGCAGAGTCGTGTTCCCATGGCGAAGGGACAGCAGGCGGCCGTGCCTGTCACCTGGTGAGTGACTGCTTACATCACCCTCTCTCACGTACTGGACACACTTATACTGGTTCTGTGGATGTAATTCATATCAGTGAATGTTTGAATCAGAGCTGTATATTGTGTACATTGTGCCTTTAATATCTCAAGACCTGGTGGGTATGTAGGTTCCAATAGTAATTCAAGGAGAACTCACACAGCCATACTGCCAATCCAGAAGTAAATGGTTTTAATTCATGGAAAGTAACAAAAAAGCGTTACACTGAAAAAAGTGCTACACTGTGACGTGTAATATGTTTTCAGTCCCACTTTTGCGTGAGCAGTAGTATTGTGTGCACATTACATTTAGCAAAGCGACTTACAAAGAGAGGACATAAACAATAGCATACAAAGTGTACAGTGTTCGCAGGCACATTGGTTATACCATATCAAGTTATTGCACAGAGTATATTTGCTCATGCTCCTTTGACCGAGCGCTTTGTTTCAGAGCTGCCACCACTGTGGCTCTGTGCAAGGCACCTATAGATCAGCTCCTCCTCTGTGGCCCTGTGCAGGGCACCTATAGATCAGCTCCTCCTCTGTGGCCCTGTGCAGGGCACCTATAGATCAACTCCTCAACTGTGGCCCAGTGCAGGGCACCTATAGATCAGCTCGTCCTCTGTGGCCCTGTGCTGGGCACCTATAGATCAGCTCCTCCAGGGAGATTTTGCCTGTAATGAATTGGTGTCTGCAAGTTGGTTTGGCTGAAAGTATCAGCCAAAATGGATAGACTAAACAAGCAAGCAAACAAACCAAAAATGAATAAATAAATAAGCCTCTCTTTCTTCCCCCTCTCTGCTTGTCTCTCTCTCTGTCTTACGTTGTCTTACAGGACAGATGTTTTTTCAGGGAAAGCTGTGACTCATAATGACATTAGATATGAACAGGCCTGTGTGCTCTACAACCTTGGTAAGGACAACACACACACTCACACAAAGACAAATAAGAAGGAAATTGCAGGTACTAGTCCACAGATAGACCGAGAAACTCAGACTTAACTCTCTGGCAGAAGACACCAAAATTCTTGGAGAAAAATATCGAACTACAGACAGCTGGACAGACACCTAGACAGTAGACACACACATACACGCCATCACAGAAAGACAGACACATAAACACTGACACACCAGTAGATAATTGCAGACACAAGGGCATTGGCAAACTAGCATCCAAGCACATGTGTCTTAGGCTGATTAACACAAATAATGTTTGTGTTAAACTCCTTTACATTTGCTTATTGAGACGGTCAAATAAAAATATGAGAAACATTGAAGCGCCAAGAGTATATCATAAACTCATACACACACACTCACACACACACACTCACAGACATAGAGTCTCCTACATCCCCAGTGTGTGTGTGTGTGTGTGTGTGTGTGTGTGTGTGTGTGTGTGTGTGTGTGTGTCAGGGCGTGCTCCAGCACTGATTGACATGCCCTACTTCTGTCTCTAGGCGCTCTGCACTCGCTCCTCGGAGCCATGGACAACAGAGTCTCTGAGGAGGTGACTCTCTCTCTCTCTCTCTCTTTCTCTCTCTCACACACACACACACACACACACACACACATACATACACACACAATCATTCTCTTCCTGTCTCTCAGTCTAAATCAAATTTCATGTCATAGTGAGCATTATGGGCACAGCATATCTTTATAACAGTGTTATATGGGCACAGCATATCCTTATAACAGTGTTATATGGGCACAGCATATCTTTATAACAGTGTTATATGGGCACAGCATATCTTTATAACAGTGTTATATAACATAATATGAGTAGATGGGAGATGCAGTGAAAACGATGTTGTGTCTGTGTGTTATGTTCTGCTCTGCTCTGCTGTGTGTGTGTGGATGTCTGAATGTTTCTTGACATGAATCTGTTTGTATCATTGTGTAACTTTCAATATGTTTGTTTTATCATGAATGTGTGTGTGTGTGTGTGTGTGTGTGTGTGTGTGTGTGTGTGTGTGTGTGTGTTACAGGGGATGAAGGTATCCTGCACTCATTTCCAGTGTGCTGCTGGCTCATTCTCGTACCTGAGAGATCACTACAGCCATAGTTACAGCACTGATATGGGCAGCCAGACACTCTCCATATACATCAACCTGATGCTGGTAAACACACAAACGCACACACATACACACACACACATACACGCACACAAACACACGCGCACACACTCATTTGCCTCTGTAATGATATAGGCCCAGGCTCAGGAATGCCTTCTGGAAAAATCCCTACTGGACAACAGGAAGAGTTTCCTCATCGCACGCATCTGTGCTCAGGTACATACACACACACACACACACACACAGGTAAACTCACACTCATACACTCATGGATGTTTTAAATATCTGTGTGTGTGTGTAGGTTGTTGACTACTATAAGCTGTGTGTAAAGGCCATGGAAGCAGCAGACTCTGCGTCTGTGTTGGGGAAGAGAGAGAAAGAGTGGAGGAAGCTCATCAACATGAAGATCAGCTACTTCAGTGCTATCACACAAGTAACGCGCACTCTCTCACACTCACACACACACACATAATTTGCATATCGTAGCTGTCAGGTGAATACCATGTATGTCCAAAACTGTTCATGTTATGGTTGGCCTGTTATCTTAACCTGTGGTCATATTGTTACATGTTAAATATGTCTAAAACTCACAGACCAACACAATGACTGACCATTAGCATTGTTTTATGTAAAAAAATAAAAGATAGCGACAGTATACTAAGTTTGCATTTATTAACACACATGCAACACACACACACACGCAGACATGTGGTCATAGGAAGATGCATCGACAGAAACATACACACACACGCACACACACACACAAACATGTATTGTGCTATTATATACTGTAAAGTAAGTAGACCCCACACATATTATGCTGGCAGGATATCATATGTAGACTATATCAGCAGTTTGAAAATAACCAATATCTCTCTCTCACACACTTTCTCGCTCTCTCTCTCTCTCCCTCTCCCTCTCTCTCTCCCTTTCCCTCTTTCTCTCCTTATCTGTCTGTAGTTACACATGGGAAAACAGTCGGAGGAGCAGCAGAAATACGGTGAGGCGGTAAGTAAGCACAAGTGTGTGTTTTTCTATGTGTATGTGTGTGTTTGTCAGATGATGTGTGTTTTTGTATTAGCAGTGAGTAAAAATGTGATTTGTTGATGTGAATGTGAATGTGACTCCTATTATGCATGTCTACACACAGGCATACACATGCATTCATATACACACATACACACTCCATGTGAACACAAACTGTGAGTTCCAAGCAGACCATAACATTCTTGTGTGTGTGTGTGTGTGTTTGGTGCTTCTGTTCTCTCTCTTCAGGTGGCCTATCTCCAGAGTGCACTTGACAAATTGAATGAAGCGATTAAACTGAGCAAAGTAAGTCACAACCCCACCACCCACACACACACACACACTCACACACTTGTTTGCTTGTGTCTGATGAATATGGGCACAGATGCACACACACACACACACACACACACTGATGAACTCTCTTTCACAGGGGCAATCAG
Source organism: Tenualosa thibaudeaui (assembly GCA_027481765.1). NCBI lineage: Eukaryota > Metazoa > Chordata > Actinopteri > Clupeiformes > Clupeidae > Tenualosa > Tenualosa thibaudeaui. The sequence continues at coordinate 356,724 of JAIFZK010000211.1, forward strand.
AGACAGTGCAGGATGCTCTGCGGTTCAGCATGGACGTCATCGGAGGAAAGTAAGTGTGAGTGAATTGCCTGTGTGTATGTGTATGTGTGTGTGTGTGTGTGTGTGTGTGTGTGTGTATGTCCGCTTGCTGTTTGCCTTTGTTTTATTAGCTTGTACTAAACTCTTCCTGAGGGTTTGCAGTCTTGGATGATTTTACTCATGACATTCCTTTGAGGATGCCAGATTTTAATTTGAAGTGACTACAGTCATGATACTCCTTTGTTAGTTGCCAGATTGGCATTCTAAAAGAGGTCACTCATTCTTTGAGGGTTGCCAGGTTGGCATTATAAATGCCTCAGCAAAGGTGCTGATTCGTTATTGTGTGTGTGTGTGTGTGTGTGTGTGTGTGTGTGGCTTTTTCAGATTTAATTCGGCAAAGAAAGACAATGACTTCATCTACCATGAGACTGTGCCTTCTCAGGATACACTAGCTACAGTCAAAGGTAATGTTCTTTCTCTCTCTCACACACACACACTTTCAGTTACATGTTAGCCATAATCATTACATGAGCCATTGTATCATATAAAATCAAAAGGGGTGTGTGTGTGTGTGTGTGTCAGGTGCCTCCCTGGTTAAGGCATTGCCTGTGAGCCCCACTGACCCAAGTGTGACGGGTCCTGACCTCTTCAGCAAACTCGTCCCAATGGCAGCACATGAGGCCTCCTCACTTTACAGGTGTGTGTGTGTGTGTGCGTGTGTGTGAGAGAGAGAGAGGGAGAAAGAGCAGTAGAGGTGTGCATGTGTGCGTGTGAGGGTGAAGGAACAGTACAGGTGTGTGTGTGTGTGTGTGTGTATGTGTGTGGGTGTGGGTGTGGGAGAAAGAGCATTAGAGATGTGCATGTGTGTGTGTGAGAAAGAGCAGTAGAGGTGTGTGTGTGTGTGTGTGTGTGTGTGTGTGTGGTGTGATGTGATGTGATGTATGGTTTTAGTGTGTGTGAGATTAGGAGGGGTTGTGTGTGTTTCTGTAGAAGTGCAATGGTGTCTTTGTGGCGTGTGTGTGTGTGTGTTTCTGTGTAGTTATAGTAATATGTCTTGTATTCTTCTGTCATAAACCAAACTCCTGTCTCATATGCCCCTCTCTACTGCTCAAACCAACCAATCAGTGAGGAGAAAGCCAAACTGCTAAGAGAAGTCATGGCCAAGGTCGAGAGCAAGAATGATGCCCTTGAGTATGTCACACACACACACACACACCACAATCCCCAATCAAACAACAAAGTGTACACATACAACACACACAGAATTGAAGCCACAAAGCAAACACAGTACACACATGGCACACACACATTGCGTTCCCGGAGAAGGTAACACACAGAACAACACATAACACACAAAGCAGCAGACGCAAACACAAAAAACACAGTTACAATACAGAACCATTGTTAGAGATATAGGTCATACTGAATAATGTATCACAAAGTGCCATTATTTTGTAAAACACTTTCTAACCTTTCTAACTTTTTGTGCATGTGTGTGTGTGTAGGCAGTTCATGGACTCTCTGTCTCTGGAGTGTGTGTCAGATGTCAGTGTGTTTGGGGTGCTCCCTGAGACACTGATGGAGAAATGTGCTGCATTCAGTGTCAAAGACAACGCTGTACAGAGCCTAGTGAAGGCTATGCAGGGTGAGCACAAACACACACACAAACACACACACACACTCACAAACACACACACACATATACACACACACACACACACTCACAAACACACATACACATGCACACACACACGCACGCACAAACACACACACACACACTCACACACATGTACACACACACTCACAAACACACACACACACACCTTCAATGTGACTATCCTACATACTTTTAATCCATGGATACAAATACTGGATATATCCATGGATACTCCCCCATATATAACAATGAAGATGATGCAGCTTGTTATTTACTGAAAATGTATGTTCTTACATTGTGTATGTTGTTTTGCATTTATGTATTATGTTTTGGGCTTGTGTGTGTGTGTATGTATGTGTGTTTGGTGTGTGTGATGTGTGTGTTTGTGTGTGTGTGTGTATGTTTGAGCAGAGTTGGCAGGAGTGAATGCGGAGGTGGAGGAGAAGCTGGGTGAGGTGAAGGCGCTGCTTGAGGAGGAGGCGGCAGCTGAGAAGAGTCTGGGGGAGGTGCTTGCAGAGACCCTGCCGACTCCCGCCCCCCTGGAGGAGATTCAGAAGGAGCTGCAGCACTACAAGCAGGCGCACGCCGACGCCACACACACCAACACAGAGCTGCACACACACATGAGCCAGAACCTGCCCAACCTGCGTCTGCTACAGGGACCCCTACAGCAACTCAGAGATAGCCTGCCCACACCCAAACTCTCTGAAGGTATATGTGCGTGTGTGTCTGTGTGTTGTTGCTTGTCTGTTATGTGTGTGTGTCTGTGTGTTGTTGCTTGTCTGTCTGTGTGTGTGTGTGTTCAGTGTGCTGTCATCTGAGGTTTGATGAGAAAACTATTTCTGTATTATTTCAATATGTTGAATTGTATATGAATGGAAGAGATTAACTATTTTTGTGTGTAAATGTGTGTGTGTGTGTGTGTGTGTGTATCTATATGTGTGTATATATGTGTGTGTCTATGTGTGTGTGTATATGTGTGTGTGTGTGTGTGTATATGTGTGTGTGTGTGTGTGAACATCTCTCTAACTCTCTTTTCCTTAGATGATACAGCTGCTCTGCAGCAGCTGCAAAGGATTCTGGGTAAAGTTAATGAAATGCAGCGTCAACGGCTCTCATTGGAACAGCAGCTTCGTGACTTAATCCATAAAGATGACATCACGGGTGTCCTGGTCACTACAGAGCGTGCTCAGATGAAGGTAGACGATTCCTGATCAGATCACTGTGTTTTCCTCATATTTACATGCTGAGCTGACTTTGAACAGCAACATTGTTTTGCAGTTCTCTCCCCTCTCTTGTAGTTTTAATAAGTCGTAATATCTCTTTTTATCTCTGTCCATCTTTTAATTTCTTTTTCTCTTCATCTATCTCATCTATTTATTTTGACTCTCTGACATCTCTCCCATAATCACTCAATCTGAATCATAATAATCACTCTCTCCATCTCTCTCTCGTATTCTTTGTTTCTTTTTCTTTTTATCTATCACTTTCTTTTTGTTTCTCTGTTCCTCTCCCTCTATTACTCAACCTGCATCTCTCTCTCTCTCTTCCTCTCTCCCCTCACTATCCCCCCCTCCCCCCAGGCTGTGTTTGAGGAGCAGTTGCAGAAGTACTCCCAGTTGCAGACGTACATCCAGCAGAACCTCTCAGCTCAAGACAACATCCTGAGAGCCCTGACCGAGGCCAACGTGCACTCTGCCACCATGCGCAAACATCTACAGGGTACACAGGCACAGTAAGTAGTGCACACACACACACACACACACACACACGTACACACACCAACACACATATACAGCTGCAGCATAGATGTACAGTGAGTAGTGCACCCACGGATGCACACACACACACACACAGGCACAGGCACATAGACATAACCACAAAACATTTGGTTTGACATGATGCCCACAGACAGAACTGTCTATAACTTTGAATCCCTCAGCCCAGGCAGTTGTCCATGGTCTTGAAACAGGGATATGGTTGTTTGCAATGCCTATTGTTTTGCTGTCCAGGGTGCTGAAATAAACTTTAGCTGCTAACTGCTGTTGAGCCACTATCCATGGTCCTGAAACAGGCAGCTATAGCTCAAGGGAGCTGTCCGTGGTCCTGAAAGTAGCTTTAGAGTACTAATAGAACAAGATGCTCAGTGGATGCATGAAACTCTTTTCTCCTTTTGGACTGCAGCACATAATGGGCATTTGGAGTAGTAAAACACAGGTTCAAAAACAAAAATAAAACTATCGTGTGATATAGTATAAGTATCGTGTGTGTGTGTGTGTTTCAGATGGGACCGTATGGTCCAGAGCTTGCTAATGTCATCAGAGGCCTATGAGGACTTGCTTCGGAAGGCGGAGGAGGGACGGGGCTTTTACCAGGGGCTTCTGGGTAAATGCTCCGCCCTGCTCCAGAAAGCCAAAGACTGCAGTCAGGAAAGAGAGCAGGAGCGACTCCAACTACTAGACAAGTACGTACGTGTGTGTGTGTGTGTGTGTGTGTGAGAAAAAGTAAGAACATATTGTTTTTTTATGTTTGTGATTCTGACTGTGTGTGTGTGTGTGTGTGTTTGAGAATAAAAGTCAACTTAAAAGTTTGTATGTGTGAGGGTGTGTGTTCTTGTTTTTGTGTGTATTGTGTGTGGTGTAATTACATATTCTGTGTCATTGTATTCTAATATTAATTTTGTAATTAGTATTAGTATGTATTAATGTAACACTCCCTTTCTCCTGTGTCTGTGTGCGCGCGTGTGGGTGTGTGTGGCATGTGTGTATCTTTGTCTCTGTGCAGAGCCGTGGGCAAAGCTCCTCCCAGACCTAAGGCTCGTAAGCCTCTCTCTGACCATGCCCTCTCCCCTTCCAGCCTACCAGACCCCAGGCTGGCCGTCACCCCTCTCCCAAACCCTGCTCTCATCCCAGGGGGCACATCTGGACCCCTTTCCTGGCCCCCAGGGGTGTCACCCGCCCCAGGTGCAATGCCCCAACTTCCCCATATGGGCCCAGTTGCCCCCTTGCATTCTCACCTCCCGCCACAAGGGGCACCAACACCTCCCCCTGGTCACCCAGCTGTCGGCAACCTGCCGAGCACCACACAGGCGCCAGCGTTTGGATACATGCCGTCTCCTTGGCAACAGGCTCCGGGGGGCTCGCTGCCACGGCATCCCATGATGCCTCCGGGGGGCTACATGCCCCACTTGCCCCCTCAGATGGGGCAAATTGGACAGAATCAGAATACCCCCAGACCAGGGCAGATGCCCCCTCCACATCTCACCCCGCAGTACCCAGGTGCCCCCAGAGGTCACCCAACTGTTCCCCATCCCCAGGCTTCTCCTGCCCCTCAGATGCCCCTTGGCCCCCCTCTGCAGCAGTACATGCCCCCTCACCCTCAACCTGCTGGTGGGATGCCCACCCAGCCTCTCAGGGTGCCTTACCCCGGGCACATGGGCCTTCCCCCTGGCATGCCGGTCCAGCCGCCAGCCCAGAGTCATGCCCCAAACCCCACTGCCCCTCATCCTTACCAGCCTGCCATGCCAGGCCAACAGCAGCCAAGACTACCAGGGATGCCACCCCACCAAGGCATGCCCATGGCCCCAAACAGAGCACCTGCACCAGGGCAAACCCCAGGACCAGTGTTCCCCCCTCAGGGCCAGCACGGGATGGGCGGGTACATGCCACCCCCATCCTCTGCCCAGGGATACCCGCAGATGCCCTATGGCTACCCTGGTGCTCAGCTGAGAGGGCCCGCTCTGACAGGTGGTGTGCCAGTGCAGGGTGGCAGCATGCCCTCCTACAGCCCTCAGCCTCACATGCAGCACCAGACACCCCAGCCACACCCTAATCTCATGGTGGCACCCATGCCCCCTACCAGTGCCCCTATGTCTGCCCAGGCACCACCCCCTCACCTCCAGCAGCCACTGGTACCCCAGCAGGTTGGCACTCCATCTCCCGTGCCAACTGGTCTCCCTTCAGCATCTCAGAGTCCGCAGCCTCCTCCAGGGTCTATGGATGTCCCGAGGCCCCTGGCTCCTGCCGTGCCCAACATCAGAGCATCCCAGCCGGGCATGCAGTCCGTGGATGGGTCCCTGTCTGAAGCAGAGCAGGGCCTACAAGCCAGGATGGAGAACCTCTACCTTCAGCCACCAACAGAGAGCAACATTCCTCAGCAAGGAGAGCCTGCTGCGCCTACTGCCAATCAAGCTTCCCAGCCAATCAATGGAACGGCTCACATTCTCCACCAACTGGAACAGAAGAATGGCTTTGTAGAGCCCGGTGAGACAGGAAGCAAGGAGGCCAACGGCACCATGAAACACACCGACCTCCTGAGTGACTTGGACCCTCTCTGGAGTTTCAACAAGTGCTGAACTAAACACTTATATACACACACATACACACACATGGTCCAACACAAATAGCACTACTGTCCTACACCTAATATCATATCATATAACCTGAATCTCAGCAATTTGCACACTCTGTCCATCGTGTCCCTCTTGTCCACATCTCTCTTATAGTCACTCACATGAATGGATACATCACATCTCTCTCTTTTGCTGTCTCATTCTTTCATTTATCTCTATCAATCTCTCTCTCTCTCTTTCTTTCCCTTTCCTTTTTGTCTCTCTCTCAGGCTATACTGATTCAATGAAAGCATGAATATGTAACATTATTTATTCCATCTTATAAAAGGATATAAGTCTAGTCTTATAAAATGATATTGTTTATCTCCATAGACACTACTGTGTATCTAAATATCTCTCTTTTGTTGATCTCCATAGATGCACTATGTACTGAAGTGTTTTTCCGTTGGTCCATCTGTAGTCATGGAATCAGTTTGTATCCTGTGTGTTGTCAAAGACGTTATTGTTGCAGATACACACACAAACGTACATACACACACATACACACAGATAATATACACACTATCCAGCGTTCGGTTGCTTCTGCACGTGTACTTGTTGTTGTATGTAGTCATGTACATATACTTTTTCAAATCATTAAACTGGCAATTATGCATTAAACTTTCAAAAGCATCTACCTCTTTTGTGTGTATATGTGTGGTTTTATGTAGTGATAGCCTGCATGTAGGACATGAAATTCATGTCCAATAGAAGTGTTTTTACATATCATAGCCACTGTGAGGCACTGTTGAGCAGTGTATGTATGTGTGTGTCTCTCTCTCACACACACACAACACACACACACACATAAACACACACATTGGCACTGTCAGTAACCTGATGTTGATGGGTTCAGATGTTTAGGTGTGTGATCTAATCCAAAAGTCCAAACTGACACTCACCCCCTCCCTGCAGCTCTCATGTCTATGGAAACACACACTCACACTCACACACTCTTTCATTCAACTCCACTTTAATACACTCACCTCTCTGTCTTTATACTTCTCTTTCCCACCCTCTTTCCCTCCCTCATTCTGTCTGTTTCAGTCAATCTCACACTTACACACACACACACACACAGCCCTCATAAGTATGTTGCTCATGTTGATGGTTTCAGATGTTGAGCTGTGTCCCTAGAAACCCCAATCACATGCACACAAACACACACACACACAAACACAAAGATTTCCACACACAATATATATAAATATTTCTCATATTTCTGCTTTCTCTTATTGCACATCAATGGACATTATTCTCTGTGTCTAACACCTTCTCCCACCCAGTCTCTCTCCCTCTCTCTCTCTTCTGCTCTCTTCTCTTTCTCTCTGTCTCCATCTCTCTCCCTCTGTCTCTCTCTCTCACACACACACAGACATAAACTTGCAGGCCTCATCAGTTAACTGAGCATGCACAGTGACAGAGTGGCAGAGAATGACCCACTTTCAAAGTGAGGGCTTCAGTCAAAATGCAATTCTGGAGGGACACACTGCATTTGTGTGTGTGTGTGTGTGTGTGCGCTTGGCCTCTAATTTCCATCCCCCCGATTACACATGCATGAGGGTTGTCCTCTGACCACACACATACACACACTTTTCATTTGCACTCATTTACACGTTTTTCATCAATGTTGAGCTAAATGTGGGTCACTGCCTTTGTCTGACATCTTTCTCTCACTCTCTTTCCCTCTCTCTCTCTCTCACACACACACATACACACACTATTCATGTTTGGACATCCACACTGCCATTCCACCAAGTCAAGAAAGTCACCATGTCAAAACTTTTTTTTTTCCCAATACACATATTTTATTTTGAAAAAGACAACAGGGATTAACCAAATACTCCAGATGTGAGAGAGCACCTTGTTTGTTATTTGTTAATGTAGAGACATTAGTGTGTGTTACCCTGAAACTGATGTAAGTGTCGTGATCCCATTTGTAGTCTGTCAGTCAAGAGTTACTATGTACAGAAATGTAGTTATATCAAACCTACTGACCAAAATAGAGTAACATAATACATTACAATGGGTGCAAACATGAATAATTCCTGTCTGCATAAGTGGGAGTGTCACATAACATCACAATACAAACTTTTCAATGATCTTCTGTATCAGCGTATGAGGGCTTGACTCTGGTATAAAGGGAGATCCCCCCCTCCTTCCCCTTTCCAAAATAGAACACAGAACTTCACAAAATAGAACACAGAACCTCACAAAATAGAACACAGAACTTCACAAATGTTTGTGCCTCTCGCTCCACTTTTACCCTCTCTAGTTATATGGTCACACCTCCCTTTCTGTGTGTTTGTGTGTGTGTGTGTGTTCCTATAATTATGGGTCTACTCAGTGGAGTGAGTGTAAAGGTGTGTGCCCGAGACGTATGAAAGTTATAAAGTCACATGCACACACACACACACACTCTGCACAGAAAATCTGTGAGTGGTTGAACTCACATGGTCAGGTGTGTAGTCCAGACTCTCTTTCCCTTTTTCTCTCCTTTTCTCTCACACATATATCTCTCTTTCTCTCTTCCTTACATCTGCACACACACACACACACACACACACACACACACACACACACACACACACACACACACACACACCTCTACTGCTCTTTCACCCTCACACACACAGACACACATGCACGCACACACACACACACCTCTACTGCTCTTTCACCCTCACATACACACACACACACATACACACTCTTCTACTGTTCTTTCACCGTCACACACGCACACACACACATACCTGTACTGTTCTTTCTCCCTCACACACACACATGCACATTTCTACTGCTCCTTCACCCCCTCTCCCTCACACACTCACACACACACACACACACCTCTGCTGCTCTTTCTTCCTCACACACACACACACACACACACACACATATGCACATCTCTACTGCACACACACACCTGCCCTGATCAGTGTGCTGCATATGTATATATGAGCGGAATGTCTCAGAGTTGACATGTGCTGGCATGCAGCGTAGCACTGGGTTCTGGTCGGGACTGGTCAGGTGGGGGTCAGGGTGTGCAGGCTTTGCCCAGCCGCGGTTTGTGCGGCCCGGAGGGCAACAGTGGCAGTGAGGGCAGGGAGCGGGTACTGACGGGGCTGTAGCCGAGCTCAGGGCTCCGTTGCGGGGTCAGCTGGGACATGGTGCCCCCTGCGCCTCTGGAGCGCCCTCTAGGGTGTCGGAGGACAGGTGACTTGGGCAGTTTGTACAGGAAGACGTCATACTGCAGAGGAGGGTCGGAGGATGGGTGCATCTTCGCCTCCTTAGGCAGGAGCAGCTCCAGGTCTATAGTTACACCATCCTATTACAGACACACACACACACACACACACACATGTGTGTCATTAAATATTTGTCCTAAACATATGCTGTTTATTCCATAACATACAGTATACAGTATACTCACATGACTACACTACAATACACATCATATTATAGCAACATAGACTACACACACACACACAATATACATATGCACTGTAATTACCATTAAACACACAGCGCGCACGCGCACACACACACACACACATACACACACACACACACACATCACTATACATACCATAATATTAACATACAGCACAAATGATACATATTCTCTGTGAACACTCTACATACCACTGGAGACACAATCCCTATTCCACTGAACACACCAAAAAACAAAAAAACAGCACAAACATAACAATACTCACACACAAATGGTAGTTCCAATGAAAACATATATAATTAAGCACAACCTTGTACACAGTGTATGGACACACCCAGATGTGATGAAAGGATGGATTTACAGACGTATTTATCAATAGAACACTCACCTCTGCATCAGGTCCCACTTCCAGTGTGAGTCAGCTTTGTGAGGAAGTGTGTGTGTGTTAGTGTGTGTGTGTGTGTGGGTTGTTCACAATCGAATTGACTCTTTTTATTGATATTGTATGTATGTTTTTATTTTGAAAAAGACAACAGGGATTAACCAAATACTCCAGACGTGAGAGAGCACCTTGTTTGTTATTTGTTAATGTAGAGACATTAGTGTGTGTTACCCTGAAACTGATGTAAGTGTCGTGATCCCATTTGTAGTCTGTCAGTCAAGAGTTACTATGTCCAGAAATGTAATTATATCAAAGATCATTAAATACTGACCAAGAAGAGGCAACATAATACGTTACAATGAAGCAAATGTGAACAGTTCCGCTCTGCATAAGTGGGAGTGTCACATGATGTCACAATATAAACTTTTCAATGATCTTCCGTATCAGCGTATGAGGGCTTGACTCTGGTCTGCATAAAATGACTGAATTTCTTACTATTAAGAAATGATTGAAGCATTTGTTGTGGTGACTCTTTGCCTTCGCTACATCACCAGTTCTCATACGTGAAACACAGGATTGTTCATAATCAAGTTGACTCTTTTGACTGATATTTCATGTATGTTTGTATTTGACTAGAAACTTGGTGGTGCAGTGACAGCATTGTCTCTAAAACAGTGGTTGGCCCGCATTCAGTAACTGACTACCATAACACTTGGTTTGATAAAAGCATAAGCTTCAATACAGGCAGCTCATTTCACTTTTTGTTTTTTGCGAAGTTCATGAGGAATACATTTGTGAGGCAGTTTGAAATGCAAAAGTGTGTCAGTGCCTTGGGTGAACAAAACTCTTTTTCTAACCCTTGAGAAATTCCTAAGGAAGACCAGTTATCACATGATCTTCTATTTTCCTTGTTGTAAAAGCTGAGCCAAAGGAACTTAAACAAAGGAAACAGAACACGAAATGCATAGCAAATATGAGATGATGAATCACAAATTCAAACAGCTGGACCTATGCCAGATTGAGTACAGACCAGGGGTTATTCCTGGTGCACTGTTTAGTGACCCATACTTGGGTAAATGTATCTACAGTTAAGAGGGTAATAAAAAGGTAAAATTCATTATAAAATTATTACGTTTTGTGTTGCTATGAAAATGCTGCTCTTGATGAAGAAGATTTACCGCAACCACAAACCTAAGGTGAGTAGGAACTGTCCGTGGTGCTGAAGTTGTGGCCAAAAGCTCAGCTCATTCCTTCCCACTCTGAACAACTAGATCATGTTGAGTGAATCCCAATGTCCTCCCCTTACCCCATACTATGAACCCTAATAGATTTGACACTTTGTGGTGTACAGTTGTTCATTTTTAAAAAGAAACAAATGTTTGATTTCACATTTCTGTTCTTGTGTTAGCATGTGCATTTGTCTAAAGCAACTTAAACTGTATTTGATGTAAAGACCAAACAAAACAAGACAGAGGTAGTACACTGTTCCCTTCACTGCTGCCAGAGAAATAATATAGTGCTTTGTAGTGCATGCTGACCCCAATATGGTTGTTTCCAGTATTAAAAGACAGGGCTGTGTAAGAACGCTTTTTGGTAACACTTTATTTGAAGGTGTCTACATTAGAGTGACATAGGTCTGTCATAAACATGACATGTATCATGAGCATTAATGACACTTCATTCATGTTTATGACTGTTGTTATTACATTTACAATTATGCATTTAGCAGACGCTGTTAACAGCGAACAGTAACAGTAAAAATTGCAGGCTTGTCTGGTACCACGTTTATGAAGTGCCATAAATGTTCATGATGCATGTCATGTCGTGTTTATGACAGGCTAATGTCACTCTTATGTAGACACCTTCAATGAAAGTGTTAACCATTTTTTAAAGTACTCTCAGAAAATGGAACTCTTGCAAATCATGATGAAAAAGTGTGGTGCGTCATTTACGCTACCTTAAAACTTCAGTGTCCTTTGAGTGTGATCTTACCTGTGTCTGTGTTTACTGAGTGACTTAAGCAGGGCAGGTATGCATTTCCAAATACCATGATTGCTAACCAGCTAGCAACTTAGTTGGTTTGCCAACAAAGTTGCTAACATTAATAAATATGGTTTTGGAAAACGGAGCTTAGGATATTAGTGGACGCGTCTGCTTCTGGAAGCTTATGTCATAAGCAAAGCAGCAAAACAGCAGCATGGGTGAGGGGTGAGAGTGTGTGAGTCTGGACCATAAAGCTCAAGGATAGAAGCACGACCCCAGCCCAGATAAGGGTTTTGATCAGGCATACATAGGCTCCAATATGCGCCAGGGGGTGACTGCTATCAGGGTGGAGAACAATGTTAGAGATAAGCCATGCATGAAAAGGACAGAAGGAATGCAAGAAAGAGAGATGGGAGAGAGAAGAAAAAAAGAGAGAGAGGAGGAATAGAAAGAAGGAGAGACATTGGCAGAGATGCAGAAAAGAAATAAACGAAATAGAAAACAGAAGACTGAGAGAGAGGAAGAGCAAGAGAAAGGAAAAAAGACAAATGAAGGAGAGAGAGAGAGAGAGAGGGCGGGAGTTCAGCAAGACATGGACATTAGGGTAGTGATATTAGGAATACACAAGGAAAAGGGGATTCTCCAACAGATCTTATTTTTTATTAACTGTATTCTGTTTTCTCAAAAAAAAAGAGTACAAAAGAGAAAAAATGCATTACATCAAATAATTAGACCACATTAATCAAAACCAAGACACTGATTTGATGGATTAATACTGCCTATGTATATGGACTATATCAATCCGAGTGTTATATGTTTTAATCTTAATATTAATACAGACTCACAGAATTAGTTTTACCAACATCAAACTCTGTGTACTAACAACAGATTTACTGTATCTAGAATGTTTTTTTTCTTCTTCTTTTTTCTTTTCTCAATAAATCTTCAACAGTTTTGTACAGTAAGGTAAGTAACAGCATTGCATGCACAGAGGAGTAAGGCTGAAAGGGGGGAGGGACACAGCTACTTCTCAGAGGTGAAAAGGTCAATAGGTCAGAGGTCAGTCAGACAGCAGTGACATTGCGTAGCATAGATTGACTTAGCATGACTTAGCGTTGACATAAAGTGGCATGACTCAGCGTGACAACATGAAACAGTGTGAGGGAGGACGTGCAGGAGGGAGTAAGCTCTGTGTTGGGTCCAGTGTGTGAAAGAAAGCTCAGCATAGCGGCACCATGTGATGAGAAGTGGTACTGCAGCATGGTGATTTGGCTCAGATAATGATAATGCTACAAGCTAGCTGAATGCTATTGTGTGATAGCTGTCTGCTGACTTTAGCACCACTATTTGCAGACAGGCTGTTGGTGGAGCAAAGCCCTGTTCTGATTGACTGGAACTGAGTGCTCTATGACTCTAATTTGCTGGTTGAAACCTGGGTATATTTTGATTTGTTGTTCTATGGTAATACTTCTAGCACTGCTGGCTGTTGATTGGTAGTTGGTACAGCACCATTAGCTGCACCCAGTGATTGGTAGATCATATAGCAGTGCTCTGTGCTGATTGGTTGTTGGTAGAATGCAGCTGGGTGTTGATGCTTTGAAGCCTCTATGGCGCCCCCTTGTGGACTTTTGTGGGGCTACACTGTGTCATTGTCCAGTGAGTTTACCTCGGCAGCCTGGTCCTTGTCGTCAGAGAGGCTCAGGGGCTTGCTGTTCTCACGGGTGGGTGTGACGGAGTTCTGAATGGTCAGCGCCTCGTCCTCTTTAGATGGAGACGACTTCACCGGCTCCACCAGCGACGGAGACTTCAGTGGCTCCTCTTCTTTAACAGGATCCTCCTGCAAAGGAACACACACACACACACACACCGCTTCACAAGGTTAGCTTTGTTAAACATACACACACACACACTACTGTATACAAATACAAACAGTACATGCACACACACAGACACATACACAGCTCCATTCACACACACACAGCACTTCTGAGGGTTAGCATTCTCATGTAAACACACACCACTTTAAAGACACACAGACACCGAAAAACACAGATACACACATATGCTCAGTTTGTAACTATGTCAGTCTCCATTATTATCCAGCTCTACACATTATTTATACCTTTTATTTATACTTTTATATGTGTCCACAGGCCAGTCACTGACTGGACTAATCACTGTTTTGTTTCCTGTCTTAATCATCACTAAACTGAAGCCCTGTTTCCTCTCCTCTCAGCAGGAAGCCGGGAGAGAGGAGAGAGAGAGAGAACCATGTGCATCTGTGGCATTTAGGAGGCAAAAGCCACAGACCAGAGAGAGGCAGAGCCTCTTTAAAAAGGTCAAAGTTTGAGGAGATTTCTGTTTGAAAATGTCACATTTTCCTGTGGCTGACCCCCGCAGAGATAAACTAAAACAGGCTCTGACAGACGTTTTTTGAAGGAGAACCTCCAAATGTCACACTGCATCTCAGTCATATCCACATAAGCCTAACTCACAGCGTTAAAGGGGGACACTAGCACTATTCTCAATGGCAATTCAGCTGAGCTGATCAGCTGCATATTAAAGGGAGACATCTGGTGTGATTCAGCAATTCACCCTGATTCACTGGTATGTGTAAGTTGCTTTTGAATAAATGACACTTTGAGTGAAAAAACACTTTCTATAAACCCAATATTCATAAAGCATTATAAACACATTCATAATTGTTTATAATACATTCAAAAAGTATTATAACTAATGTCATTATGTGTTCAAACCGGTTTAAACATTCTCATGATTGTACCTATAAAGCCTTATAATGAATGCATTTATAATGGTTTGTGAATACTGGGTTCATAGAAAATGTTACCAAATAAATCTTTCAGCAAATGACTGAAAAATAATGACCTAATGACCTGATTAATGACCTAATTATGGGCTAGATGCTAGACAGCTTCAAAGATAAGGTGACCAGAACTCGGGACATTTTTCAGAATTCTACAGTTGATATAGTCAAAATAAGTAATGTTTTAGCTTCAAAAATTGGTGACAAAGTGGGTTTACTTCTATTTTTCCAGGGGCAGACCACCAAAATTGGGAATCCTAGGACACCACCTTCATTGCAATATCTATTAATTTCTAGATAAGGATATCATGTAGAATCTTTAAATATATAAAGCACATTTTATAGTCTTTCTTTACCTTTCTTCAGTACAGTGACAGATTGACAGTAACTATGTGACAGTCATGGGATAGATTGGGAAATCACCTATAAGTACTTCAGCCCAAATGTGGTATGGGCACTGTTTAACAATTATTAAAAGATAAAACTTTACAGAAGTTTCTTCATCTATGTCAATAATAAACCTGGGTTTTTAACATCTATGGAGGTCCTCAGAGTTGGTTTTCAGAGCTAGTGAATAAAAGACTACATCCCCAGAGCAGGTCAAAAACATTGCCAGGAAACAAAGCCCTCGTCAGTATTGATCAAATGTATGTGTGTCTGATTCATGGATGCAGCAGTAATTAAAAGCATATACAGGCAATATTGATTGGTCCAGTTAGAACCACACACAACTGTCTTTTGGGGGTCACATCTAACATGGGTCATATGTTTGACTGTTAGGAGGCCACAACAAGCCAGGCAACACTGCCTATTGATCAGGGGTTGATCGGAGTGGGACAGTCTGAACGTACAGAAAGCGAGTGGCCGTCAATAATGACTGTAGATGAGATACTCTCTTGGTTGACAAACAGGTTGGCAAAATATGTATTTCATGTGGCCACACATATTATAATACTTTTCACATTTATAATCACATATATTTAGTGCTTCTCAGTCTTATGTGTAGGGGTTGGTTTATGTGGCTAGATTATGGGTGAATGTTGTACCATAGATTGTTAGTCAGGAGCCACAGAGAAAAAAGGGAACAGACAAGATTTCTATTTTGTCAGTGTCATTTTGTAGTTGTTGTCAGTGTCATTAATGCAGTAGGCTCTGTTATCTACATCTACTGTTATCTATATCTACTTATATAATAGATTTTTGGTTTGATAAAACAGGGGCAAAGAGGGTGTCTCTACAGAAGACACTAAAGATGAGGAAGCAGAAAGGCATAATGAACAAGTCTGAGTGGAGCCAAGAGGCCACCAGAGGCAGGATTCTCCACACTAAAGATAGAAGGTGAGTTTGCAAAACAGAGCCAAGATGGCATCCAGAAACAGGATTCTGCACACTACAGGCAGGGAGTGAATTGATTAAGCAGTGCCAAGATGGCTACTAGAAGCAACATTCTTCACACTAAAGACAGAAAGTGAGTTTACTGAGCAGAGCCAAGATGGCCAAACGGAGGATTCTGCAGACTATCGGCAGGGGTTGAGATTACTAAGCGAGCAAAGATGGAAACAAGAAGCAGGATTCTGTGCACTAATAACAGGGGGTGAGTTTACTAAATGGAGCCAAGATGGCAGCCTGGGAGCTAGGCACAAGTTAAACAGTCTTACCTCAGAACAGTATGTCTCGTCTCTGGTCTTACACTCCCAGGTGTACCTGTTCATAGTAGTTTTCTACAGGGGCAGGGTGCAGGAGAATGTTACAATCTTGAAAGACACCTCAGGACTTATCTCATTTCTCTCTGTTTCTGGTATCAATTCTTTTGCTTGTATGTAAACAGTGACTCAGCCATCCAGTAAACAGGCATGGTTTCCCATCCCCCCTTGACTAAATCCAAACTCACAGTTTTTGAGGAAAATAGCTGCATTGGTATTGAATTTCTCAGTCTGTGACTGTGAGAAACAGGCATTTTGACTCTAAACCTAAGCTGGAGTCCCTTTGCTATGAACCTCTTGTGCTCTCTAGGAGTCAACCTAAGTCACGAGTGATGAGTTTGAGTTGAGTCATAAGTTTAGTTGACTTTTGACCTATTTCATCTCATGAATAAATCATAAGCATATGTTGTACAAGACTGAGGACATGGTAGAGACTCGTTTTATAATTAGGGATTATTTAAAGACAAATTAATTCACAAATCCACAAACAAAGGCGAAACTTCAGAAATGTTTGCAGAATGGATCCGGCTGAGTCCGGCCCAGATTCCACCTGAGTCTGGCCTAGTGTGGTCAAAGGGCAATACTAGAAAACACAAGAATGAGAACAGGCTTGCAACTTGTGAGAGCGGGATCCACCTGAAGATCTCTGAAGCTACATGCTTACACACTGCCCAACCTCCAACAGTTTGGTCAGTGTGAAGATTTCTAGGGGACATGCCAGCTGCCACAACACAAAGGAACTCATAGCTCAGAGTTCTGGCTTCTGATCTAACCCTGAATGAGCCCTGTTTAGGGGAAGCTCAAGGACTGGTAGGAGAAAGTTAGAGCTCCGAAAGAGCGGTTGTCTGGAATGGATCAGGATTTCATCTGTCACAGATCTGGCCCTAATGAGGCTCTGTTCTGGCACAGATCTGACATATCTGAGGTCAGGTCGAGGTCAGGGTCAGGTCATTTCCAGTGCTTTGAGTTCCATTTGCATTTGAGTAAATTATTACTATTATTATTACATATAAGTATTATTTTTATTTGTGGTCTCGGACTGAATTTGTGCAAAGGGAATGGGGGAAGCTCTCCATACTATTCTACACAAAAACAAGCGCAACCTCTCTCTCTCTCTCTCTTGTGATGAAAGGATAGAGAAACAGAGAGGAAGTGTGAAGAACAGGGACAGTCGGTGATAAAAATGAGGGATATCAGTCCTGCCTTACAGTCCCATGCAGAAAGAAAAGAAGAGAAATGAAGGAAAGGAAAAGAGAAAGTAAGAACAGATAGAGGAAAGAGGAAGATGAAAGAGAAGAGAGGAGTGGTGGAGTGGAAAAGACAGATACAGAGTAAGTGAGAACGGAGAAGATGAAAGAATGATATAGGGAAGGGAGGAAGATGAAAGAAGAGCAGAGAAAGAAGACATGACAAGAGAAGACAAAATAAAAGGTGTAGATTAAATAACAGGAGAAGATGGATGGATGAGAGCAAGGAGAAAAAAAAACTGAGAGGAGTGAAGAGAAAAAGAAAGAGGATAAGAGGATGGGAAAGATTAGAGAAGAAGAAACAACAAAAAATGAGAGGAAAGGTGAGTGGATGAAAAAGAGGAAGAGAGGAGAAGAGAATGAGAGAACAGAAAAGAGAGAGAGGAAACAAAGAAAGAAAGGGACTGAGGAAAAGAGAAGTGATGGAGGTAGAGACAGACCAAGTGTTTTAGGAGAAAATTAGAGAAGAGAGGAGAGGATTGTTACCTGACACACAACGTTATCATAGTAAGCCAGATGTTGAGCATGGGACAGTTTAGACGGGGAGTCACACACATTCCTTACATTTGCCTGCGAGCCCTCAGCGATGGTCGACACAGAAAAGTTATCATGGTGCTCC
>JAIFZK010000211.1:382500-445000 GCA_027481765.1 Tenualosa thibaudeaui
ACACACACAAATGTCTACATATTTACACATTTACACACATACACACCTACTGCAGACCTACACACACACACACACAGTGACAGACAGAAAAAGAAAAGACACAATGAAAGGCCCTTCTGTCAACTAATCCCCTAATGGTGCAAAGCTGTGGACAATCTGCCGTGGAGGCATCGGGGAAGCCTAAGTGTGTGCTTCTGGTGTATGTGTGTGTGTGTGTGCGTGTGTGTGTCTTTATGTTTGTGTATTGTATGCATTTATTTATGTGCATTTGTGTATGTGTCCAGTAGTATAATGTCCCATGCTTCTTGTACCGAGACACCAAACATATTTTTGGTGTGTGTGTGTGTGTCTGTGGTCTGTGTTCCTCTACATGTATGTTTGTTCACTTTCAGATCAGCACCAGTGGTGGCACTGGAGGCTGCCATGTAAGGTGCCAACCTGCTCACCAGGAGCAATTTGGGGACGAGTAGCTTGCTCAAGGACACTTCGATGGGGTGTGGTGGAGCGGAGCTCGGTTGCCGATTGGCACCTCTACCATCTGCGCATTTTACGCAGAACATGCAAAACATGTAAAACATTTTGTCACCAGCTGTGTGTGTGTGTGTGTGTGTGTGTGTGTGTGTGTGTGTTTCACCTGCAGAACGCTCCGACGCCCTCCACTTCATAGCACTGTCCCCCGTTGAAACAGTAGTTGGTGATCACCTCACACGGCGAGCGGCACGTGCCATTGCTACGCACGTATCCTAGGCTACAGCCACTGGAGGCATCTGCCAATCCCGGTCCACCATTACCACTGGTGACACCGCCACCTCCACCAGGAAGCTGCGCCCAGCGTTTGGACACAGCCGTGGTGCTAAGGAGGTTCTCGTCCTCCATGTCGGCGACCGTGGCGCTGTCGTCGTCGTCAGGGTACTCGGTGGTGGAGTAGTCAGGTGACAGGTAGTCGTAGAAGTCCGAGAGCGTCCAGGAAGTGGGATCTCCGCCTTGGAGCTCCTGGGCCTGACCTTCTGGACCCACGACCCGGGTGGACGAGGGGTCATAGAAACCCACACTGATCACGCCATCTTCTGATTGGCCATGGCCGTGTTGGTGAGGGTGAGGGGGTGGGACCAGCGGTGGCGGGTCAAGGAGCGAACCGTCAGCTGCGATTGGCTGGTCGTAAGCCCAAGCCTCCTCCCTGATCCTGTCCTCATCCTCGGCAAAGTCCAGCGGAGCGCGTTGATTGGCTCGGCTGGCTGTCAATGTAGGGAGGCCCTCCCCCACACCCAGTAGCTGCTCTCTTAGGTGCTGATGCACGTGTGACCGTGGCCTCCGGGGGGCGATGGAGAGCGGCCTGCCCACCTCAGGTAGCTCCCTCTTGGGCCTCAGCAGGGCCTCGGGTGGGGGGTAAGAGGAACTGGACCCTTCCTCCTCCACGCCTCCAGGTGACACCTTGTCTGCAGAGGACTCCATAACTGCAGGGGGGTAAGGAGAGCTGGATGCCTCTTCTACGCCTGAAGGGGGTGCTGAGTCAGCAGAGGAGTTCACAACGGCATGGAGCAAAGCAGGGTTGTCCGGCAGAGAACTCTCTATGAAGCACAGACACACACACACACACACACACACACACACACACACACACATACACATATAGACACATAGGTCAGTGAGTCAGCATTTACACACACATTATCTGTCTTTTTCATATGTTGTGTGTGTGTGTGTGTGTGTGTGTGTGTGTGTGTGTGACTGCATGCAGAAGCAGGGTTTACAGTTAGTGTATAGTATTTATCAATTTAACCATTACTATGTGTCCTCTACTAGCTTTCATGCTTCTGGGGCCTCAGATGTTAGGGTCAAATGTCTAGGGTCAAATGTGATTCATCGTGATGGTTTTGTTCTTATGTTTCTGATGTTTCTTATGTCTGTGTTTATTCAGATCACTTGCAGACCATGTGTTAAAGTTATGCCACATAATGTGGGATATGTTGTTTGCGGCCTAGTAGATTTCTTTGTAGATGCCTGAGTGTGTCTATATGTCTGTGTGGGTATTGCTATTTACCCTCTATGTAGGCAGCACTGTAGTCAAGTTAAGGGTTTTATTGTAGCAGCAGTCAATAAAGACAATAAAGAGCAACTTATCTTGTCTTCAGAAAAGTAATAGTACCCGAATTAACCCCATACTTTGTTAATGCGTCTGCAGGGGACGAATAACTATTTAGTGTTACTGTGATTTTGCATGCACACATATATTTGTGTGTGTGTGTGTGTGTGTGTGTGTGTGTGTGTGTAAGTGAGCAGGAGTGTGTGTGTTGGTGAGTGTGTGTGTAAGTGAGCAGGATTAGGAGATCTTGTGGCACTGAGTGCAGATTAGGAGTGAGATTAGAGTCTATAGGTTAAGACTTGCTGTGGTCAATCTGGAAGGACAGAGATTGAAAGGGTGCCTCCCTGCCCCATTAACAGTGGCCACATGGCTGCAGAGATTCCATGCACATATTCTCTCCCTCACACACTCACACACACACACGCGCACACACACACACACACACACTGTAATGACTGTCATCACACACTCTCTGTACATCTTTAAACGGCAAAGGCCTGTGATGTACACCTCAGTAATACACTGTATACACATCATACAGAACTCTTATAAGTAGAGCATAAACATACAAGGAAATCTAACCAAATGGCACTTCAAAACAAAGCTCAGAGTTCATGGCTTGCTTGTAACTACATGTTTTGAATATATTTCACACACACACACACTCACACACACACACAGACACACACACACACACACTCACACACACACACAGACACACACACACACACACAGGCCTGTCTCAAACAGTGGCTCTGTGTGCTGTTGCCATGGTGCAGTGAGCTATAGAGAAGCAAAATGATGGGGGTGAGAAGAAGAGAGAGCCAGGACATGAGAGAGAGGGATGAAGAGAGGGAGAGATAGAAAGAAAGAGAGGGACAGGGGGAGGGTAGTAGAGAGTGAGGGAGGGTGTGAGAAAGATGGATAGAGAAAGTAGAAAGAGAGAGGGGGAGCTAGGAAGAAAAGTATGGAGCAAGGGTGTGAGAGAGGGGAGAGTAACAGAGAAAGAGAAAGAAAGGCAGAGAGAGAGAGAGAGGAGACAGGGGAGGAGAAAGAGAGAGGGAGACAGAAGAAGAGGGCATGAGAAGGTGTGAGGTGTGAGGAAGGTAGAGAAGTAGAGAGCAAAGGCACAAGAGAGAGACTGGAATAGATAAGGAGAGAAAGGGGGCATGGGAGAGAGGGAAAGAAGAGTGAAGACAAAGAGAGGGAGAAAGTGAAGGAGAGAGGGAGGTAGAGAGAGAGGGCATGAGAAAGACAGAAAATGGGGAGTGAAGGCAAAGAGAGATGAGAGAGGGGGAGACAGAGAGAGAGAGGGGGAAAGAGGAATGGAGGCACAGAAGGAGAAGAGAGGGGAAGATGGACAGACAGAGGGAGCTGGCATGAGAGAGAGAGAGAGAGGGCATGAGGGAGGGAGAGAGAGGGAAGGAAAGGGAGAGTGAAGAAAGAATGAAGGCATAGAGAGAGGGAAGAGGGAAAGAGAGAGAGGGAGAAAGAGAGAGTGAAAGAGGAATGAATTTACAGAGAGAGGAAAGAGAGAGGGGCCCCTGTATTCCCCTTCTCCACTCGTCTGCCTCTGGTCATTCACATTCATCTCCTCACTCCACACAGACCACCAGCAGCCCACAGAGAGGAGGATGCTGGGCCACACATGCGCCAGCGCTGGCCCAGAGCCCAGACAAAGCAGGGCAGAGAGACAAGGGAGGAGACTGAAAGAGAAGAATGGGGGAGAGAGAGAACGAGAGGAGGATATAGAGGAGAGAGAGGGAGAAGCAAGAGAAAGAAAGAGGGAATAAACAGGGGGAAAGGGGGAGGGGAGAGGGTGATACAGAGGAGTGAGAGAAAGAGAAATGGCAAAGAGTGAGAGTGAACCATACAAAGCATGAGAAAAATGTGGAACGGCTCTTCATCAGAGTCCTACCAGAGCAGGAAGGGTAGAATGAGAAAGAGAGAGAAGGAGAGAGAAAGAGAGGGGCACAGATACACAAATAGGAGAGATAGACAGAAGATATGAGAGAGAGGGAGGGAGAGAGAAACAGAATGGAGGACAAATATGAGCCTGATCCATAACAGACCAGCAGCTTACATGCTAACACCAGCTACACCTATATCACACAGAGCTACACCTATTACAGACAGCTACACCAATATCAGACAGCTTCACCTAAACCACAGATGTCTGCACCTATACCACAGACAGCTATAGGCCTACCTATATCACAGACTGCTACACCAATATCAGACAGCTTCACCTAAATCACAGATGTCTGCACCTATACCACAGACAGCTATAGGCCTACCTATATCACAGACAGCTACACCAAAATCAGACAGCTTCACCTAAACCACAGATGTCTGCACCTATACCACAGACAGCTATAGGCCTACCTATACCACAGACAGCTATAGGCCTACCTATACCACATCTACCTACCTACATCTATATCAGACAGCTACACCTACACCAAAGGCAGCTACACACACACACACACACACACACACACACAACTTTGTTAGGAATACGTTATGAAAAGCCAACTCACTTAGCTAAACTAAAGTATTCCAAAAGAATATGCATTACCGTGAAAAACTACATCAAGCATCATGTCTTACAACATAAGCAAAACCTAAAATCTAGTGGCAGTAAGGGTCATCCCCTGCTAAGTAGGCTAGCCGAGGCTACAATCAGCCATTTGTCCTTGATGAGTCCCAGTGAGGACTTCCTCTCTCATCCCAGACAGTGCTGCACTCAAGCCATGGTGATGCTATCCAAACACCCACATCAGAAATTAGAATTCATTTCATTGCCAAGGTTTATTCATACACATGCACACAAATCACACACACACACACAAGCACACACACACACACACACACACAGGAAGGAAAAAACACATCAGAATCAGAATGCATTCTATTGCCAAGTTTCACACACACACACACACACACACACACACACACAAAGGAAGGGAAAAACACATCACAATCAGAATTCATTTTATTGCCAAGTTTCTCACACACACGCGCGCGCGCACACACACACACAAAGGGGAAGGGAAAAACATCAGAATCAGAATTCATTTTATTGCCAAGTTTCACACATACACACACACACACACACAGAGGGGGGGGGACCCTAAGAGTCAGACAATAAGCAGTGGGGTTGAATATGTGACAATAGCAGCCTGAATGCTAATAGCGAGATGCACAATTAGCTTATCAACCAATTACATCCCAACTCTCCCCTAACATGCTTTTTAAACAATGTGCTAATTTGCTAGAGTTATTTATGACATCCTATTGATATGATATGCTATGCCAGTCACTGTGATTATTCCCATTAGACAGATCAGAGACTGTGTAGGTATATCTTTTTCACACACACACACACACACACACACACACACAAGCGTGCGCGCGCACACACACACACACACACACACACACACACACACACACACACACACACACACACACAGAGGAGCTTCCTGACTAAAGGATCAGATACAAAGCTGCCTTTGAAGGATTTCCTATCCGCTTTTAGTTAAGCACTAAGAGAGAGAGAGAGAGAAAGAGAGAGAGAGAGAGAGGGAGAGAGAGAGAGAGAGGGACAGAGATGGAGAAAGAGACACGTTGATCATTAGTCAGTCCTGCCCATCCTGACTGTTCATTTCCCTTTTCCATTCTCACCCACAGTCAAAAAAAAGACAAATGTTAAACAAATTAAAACACACACACACACACACTTTATGTGAATTTTATTTATTTGAATTTAATTTAATTTATTTCATGTTATGCAACACAAAGGAAGAAATAAAAGAAGATACTGGAGTGTATCTGTCTTTACATTATGTGATGCAGAAACAAACTGAATTATGTTGCACCAAATCATGCTGTTTCTGATCTTGGTTGATGACAGGCTGAGTGTGGTTTGTCCCTGACTGGTCTGGTGACTATGCAGTGCTATCTACCTGCTCTAGCACCTTTTCACCTGGCAACATGCTGACCCAGCACAAATGCTTACGCCATCCTGTGACAACCCCCCACCCCACCCCCAACACACAAGCACAGATACACACACACGTGCACGCACGCACACACACAAACACACACACACACACACACACGCATACGCACACACACACACGCACACACATACACACACACTCCCTCTTTCTCTCTCTTTAACCTGCCCTGATTGCCTATCCCCCTTCTCCACTCTTCTTTCTCAAACATTTCTCACTCCTTTCTTTCTTCTCCCTCCCACTGTCTCCCCCATGAGTTCTCTTCTCTCTCCTGACTATTATTCCCTCTTTATCCCTTGTTCTATTCCCTCTCTCCACTCCTCCCAGTTTCTCTCTCTCTCTACTTCCTGCATCTCAGCAGATCTCTTTCTATGTTTTTCTTTCCCTCTCTCCACTCCTCTCTGATTCTCTCTCTCGACTTCCTGTCTCTGCAGATCTCTCTCCTCCCTATAAACCTCTCTCTCTTTCTCTCTTCCCATATTTCTCTTATTTCCTCTCTCCACTCTGCTTCTCTCTGTCCACTTCCTTTCTCTTTCCTCCTAATCCTCTCTTTCTTTCTCTTCATCTCTTCTGTCTCTTTCTTTCTCTCTCTCCCCTGCTCCTTTTCCACTCCTCTGTCCTCCCTCTCTCTTTCCTCTTTTCTGCACCCCGCATCCCTCCATCTGTCAATCTGTGTATCTTCCATCCTTTCCTTTCTTCTCCTTCACTTCATCACAGTGTGTGCATGTGTAACTCTGCATGTGTGTGTAACAGAGAGGGAAGAAGACGTTTCCAGCAGGCCTACCCAGGTGAATAGGATGACACACTGGCATGTCTGTGTGTGTTTCTTTGGCCGTCTTATTGCCAGACACAGTTGATAGTGTGTGTGTGTGTGTGTGTGTGTGTGTGTGTGTGTGTGTGTGTGTGTGTGTGTGTGTGTGTGTGTGTGAGAAATAGTGAGTGTCTGAGCTGTGGTCCATGCACGCGCACGCATGTGTGTGTGTGTCTGCACTTTTGTCCATTCCTGTGTGTGTGTGTGTGTGCACGTGTTTGGCATTGTCTGGGTCTTCACAGGTGATAGTGGAAAAACACATTGTTGCCAGGCAATGCCAGGCAAGTCACCGGCCAGGCTCACAGGGGTTGCCAAGGCTGTTTCAGACACGATGCCAATGCCCCCCACACCCATCTTCTCTTTTTTCTCTCTCTCCCTTCATCGCATTCCATTCTTCTCTCACTCTCTCTGTATTACATCCATTTATTCAATCTCTTTTCTTCCACCACAAGCAGTTTCATTTAACATTGAATCATATTCTTTCTCTCATTGCACAGACAAAACTGAATGTTTGCCCAGTTGGCCCCTTCTCAGTCCTGAAATAAGGGCTATGAGGTAGGCCTCCAAAGCCATTTTTGCTGAGCTACTTGCAATCTTCATCCAATCACATTCTATTACAGTAAATGCTCTATAACACCATGACAGTTAGCTGTGGAACAGGTAGGGCTTTAAATACCCCACTGAATCATTGTGAACCTTAATTTCCTTCAGGATAAATAAAGTATCCATCAATCAGTCAATCTGCCTGTCTATCTATCTATCTGTCTGTCTTTCTATCTATCTATCTATCTGTCTGTCTTTCTGTCTATCTATCTATCTATCTATCTATCTATCTATCTATATATCTATCTATCTATCTATCTATCTATCTATCTATCTGAACACTCAGTCACCAACTAATACAGTAAGTGGACAGTGATTCTCTGAAGAATGTAATAGGTTTATGAATAAGACAATGTCAACCGGATGTTGACATTGTCATTCGTATACTTTGGAAGCGTGGAAGGAAAGAAGGAACCTTATTGACTGAGTATTGATTGAGTATTTTAAAAACGTCTGAAACTATTTCATTTCATTCTGTCCTCTAAAAGTGGAAGGTTCTTTTGTACAAAGGACAGGAACATTCCATGTTTACAGGTGAGGACCAAAGGGGGCAGTTTTAGAACCAGAACCAGTGTGCGTTGGCTCAGGCTTACGATCATTTGGGTTTGGTTCCTAGTGATAAAAGAAGGTTCCATCTCCCTATGAGAGCAGATCATAAGCATTAAAGGTTTTGAGTCTTTTAGCAGACTGGCTAAGCATTGGTGCTATGAAGCTTATAGGGCACTGTGTTACTGGCATCACTAAGTTATCTGGGTACTGGTACTAGCTGGCTAGCTGGCACAGGCATTAGCAGGTTAGCTGGGCACTGGGGCTTGCAGGCTAGCAGGGCACTGGCATTAGCAGGGTAGAGCTAACAGAGCATAGCTAATGCTCTCGGACAGGCTGGCAGTGCTGAGGCCTTAGTGGCAGATGGTCAAGCCTTGGTGGCGAACGCCCAAAGCAGATTACACACACACATACACACACACACACTCATACACAGTCACACTGCTCTTTGGTCAGTTTCACACCACTACCAGACCCTACCACAAGATGCATAAATGCACCTGCGAAACTGACCCTGGATTACCATGCCACACTTAAACATGCAAAGTTATAGAATCGGCTACCCATTTCACCCAGACTGGCTCAAGTGAAGTTGCTGGATTAGTAACTCTACTATTGTGCTCCTTGCACTCAAAATGTCTTAATATTCATTATAATCTGTCCCTAAGCGTTGTCTTGAAATTAAAACGATTGGATGCTGTTTTGCGCACACACACACACACACACACACACACACACACACACACACACACACACACAGTTGGACGTTGTTCTGTTTGTGCTGCTGTGTTGTCTCTTTCTGGCTGCGAGCAATGAGAGCTGAGTGAGTGAGAAAATGTGTGTGTGTGTGTGTGTGTGTGTGTGTGTACAATGACAATCTGTTAGCAGGGTCGGAAATGGTGTGAGCATGTGTTCCACGGTCTGTCAAAGGAAGAAAAATTTGATTGGCGTGTGTATTTTAGTGGCACTCACTGCAGGACTGTGTGTGTGTGTGTGTGCGTGTGTTAGACCTGATGGAATGCCTGGTGCTGTGCGAGTTCAAATGTAGGCAAAAATCCATCTCATTCCTACAGAGCAGGAATAAACACACACGCGCGCATACACATACACTTTCACACACACTCTCTCATAAAGGCTCTCTCATTCATCCAAACTCTCTGCACTGAAACTGCTTCCGGGCATGATATTACAGTAAAGTTCAGTCTCATTAGTAATGATGAAGCAGGCTAGTTAGGGGATTGGATAAATGAATGAACGAAGTTCAGATTCAGAGTCATTTATCATAGCTCCTCCATACCCTGTCAAAGTATCTGCTAGCAAGACACTGAGCTCCAGAGTGTGTGTGTGTGTGTGTGAGTGCTATATATATATATATATATATATATATATATATGCAGTTAATCCATTGCTTTTCCCCCCCTTGATGTTTAGGGGGGGGTTCCAAGTAGATGGTTAAGTGGTAAACCTGGCTAAGCTAAGCTAGAGGAAGTGCTAAACCTGCTAATAGAATAGTCTGCTTTCTTTGTTTAGCTGAAAGAATGCTGACTCTAGGCTCGTCAATTATCAGGTTTACCACTGCCCCAGGCTTAAAGGAGATATCTGATGTGATTCAATCCATAGCTCTGTGGTTTGAGGTCACTAAGTGCTGTCTTTAGGAAAAAAATGAGAATATATGATATCATAGGCTGAATAACATATCAGCAGCAAACGTTAACTGAATGGGACATAGGAATATGAAACCGAAGGTGAGTGTCTGTGCCCCATTCAGTTGGTATTCACTAGTCAGTCTATCTATTATACATATATTACCATTTGTTGGTCAGATTTTCTTGTTCTTTTTCCCTACAGACAACACTCTGTGATCTCATACCACAGGGCTATGGATTGAATCACACCAGATATCTCTCTTGGGATATCCACTTTAATGCATCCTCTTGCCAAAAAGTCATATCACTGTACTGTGTATAGTGGACCTATGAATGATGAATAAGACATGCAGGGTTTGCAATTAAACAGATGTCCCTCTATCTTCATTAAAAAATGGGCTAAGCTGGGGTTTCTAGCACACTGACGAAGGGGCTAAACTGGGGGATCCTAAGGAAATGACAGTGAAGCGGGCCATCAGTACAACCCGGGGGTGTCTAGACAAGAGGGCCATCTCCTGCTGTGCATTCTCCCTCTCTCTCTCTGTCACACACACTCACACACGCGCACACATACACTTTCCCTGCGTGGTGCAGCCTCTGGCCACGCTCATCCATAGTCAATGGCTCAAACCACTTGCTGTTATAACCAAATCCATTTAATTATGCCTGAAGAGACATAAGAACATGAACCAAACAAAAGACAAAAGACTGATTGAATGGACGTCACTGGCAGTATGGATCTCACACCGCTTTCCTTGGAGGATCAAAGACGTCTGAACGCTACATGCAAGTTGACTTCACCAATCACATGAACCAAAACATTGTGAACTGAACTCGTTCACCTCTGTTGCTGGGTAACCATGACTACACATTGGTCTACGGAAGAATAACAGTGATGCTTTGAGTTCATTTTAAGTACGATGCATCTTTTTCAATTTTTACGAGGCGGAAGAGGAGTTATTAGGTCCCTTCAAGACCTTACAGGTTCATCATACAGTGTAGCTAGACATTCATTAGGCTACTCAATGGCATGTGCGCACAGGAATATGCTCTGATTTGGACACGTGTTACCCTACTTTATTTTAAAATCGATAGAATGAACGGTCGACCTTTGCATGGCAGCCGAGTTTGTGCCAGTTATTTCAAACGCTAAATGCAGTGGATTGGCGTATACCAAAATATACAACAATAGACTGGAACGTATCTCGATTTTAGAACGTGAGAGAATGTTAGAATGGAATGTTAAATAATGATTCCACTCACGACCGCATAGTCTTAATCCTGTCTTTGTGTGAGTCCCAACATCTCCCTCTCTCTGTAGCCTACATTTTTCTTTTAAACTGTTCTTTCAATTCTAAAAAGGAAAGAGAAAAAGCGCGTTCAACCAAGGGGCCAAGACTCGACTAGGTAGCGGATAGTCCAGTTATAATTGCATTGTGAACACACACACACACACACACACACACACACACACAAAAACTCACAACAGCTCAAGAGCTTTGAATAAGTAACCACATTTGCATGTGCAAACGAGTGGTCCACAAAGGGCTCAATCAAAAAGCGGTGTTGACAAGAGGCAGCTGAAACCGCGCTGTGAGAGCGACACTGTTGGAGGAAGCAGTTTCTGTGGTCACTAGGCTACTAGTACACTACAGTAGCCCGGTCCTGTGGAGACCTTGTGTTGTCCAGCATAATCCCGCTGCCTGTCAAAGCTTTCAGTCGGACACGCACAAACATACAACCCAACAGACAGAAATCCTAGATTACTTTTTAAAGTAGACCGATGAGCTAAGATAATCGTTTAAATAAGAATCTGAGAGGTAAACTAATTTTGTAGCATTCGACAGAGTGAAAGCGCCAGATAAACTGTCGCCATTAACTGTTTTTATTTGTACCTGAAAGAGAACCTTACCTAGCGCACTGGACGAAATCACGTGCAGGGCGAGAAAGCTGGACAGAAGCGCTGTCCTCCAGCACCACATGCTCGCACAAGTTCCGTCGATGCCCATACTTTCATTCACCAGAGAACATAAAACAGCAACTTTTCAACGAATCGTAATACAATGTAGTTAATCCACTATGTAAATCCGAAAACAGCGCTTTCTTGTGTACACAAATTAAAAGTGATTGAGGCACGTCCCCATGTCTGACACTGTGTTGCTGAGGTGATGTGGCCAGCCTGTTTTGTTGATGTTCTGTAGAAAAGCTCAGAACAGTCTGCACCGACACCCTTCCGGACCCATGTCCCGGCGGGAGTCTTCTTTCCCGTAGTGCCTGCACGCAGAGACAAGAGCTGTCCAATTGGTACGCGCGCAAAACGGTGAGCCAGATTGCGCCCGCGCCACCGGTAGACCGAAAGCTGCGGAGAGGCGAGCGGCGCAAAATAACAGGATAGAGCGACTTCTATTGGCGAGTCTCTCTCTCTCTCCCCAACTCTCTAACACAGGCTGTTAATCAAACGGTAGCGCGTGCCCACGCTGAATTCTCCACTCCACATATAAACAGTTACAGCCACAAACAGACGAAATTAGAAATTCACTGGTCCATTTACTCTTTTTAAAGTTATTTATTGTTTATAAACAGTCATAAAGTGAAAAGTTGAATAAATGTTTAAAGGCCTTACTGTGATGCACTACCAAGGTTAAAGGAGAACTCTGGCCGTCTTGATCACCTGTTTGCGGTGACCCATACATATCCTATTTAAGCTTGTTCTCAACCTAATTTGATTAAAGACGACCACCCAGTCAAAGCCATATTACCACCATTGTTTATAGGTCTAGGCCTACCCCAATTTCCACCACAAGCTCACCAGAAATTTGTGATGTTGAAATGGGGTCACAGGCCAAAAAAGATTGGGAGCCACTGCCTTGAGCTGACACAAAGATTGCGTTATATGCAGGGAAGGATGACGCGGTAGAAAATGTTTGTTACTTAGTCAATATGGTTCTTCGTAAATGAGTTTTGACTGTAAACAAATCCTCACATAGTGGGGTGAATCTAAGACCGAAATTCTTCTATAGGGTGAATTCAGTAACTGTGCTGGTGTAAGTTTTTACTGATAGCTTTGAGTGATACTTTTTTTTTTTTAACTATTATCATTTCCTAGAAACAGGAACAGAAAAGGGTATAGACAGGGCTGCAACAACTTCTTTTACTGTCTGAACCAGCTGTCTTTGACATGAGTGATCACACGAAACACACAAATAAGGCACCATCTCTTTATTCTGTGCAGCTATCCTACATCGTGACTGAGGTGGCGCTGTGGTCTCCACTCAACCTTCCGCTCCAGTCATTCCTCTCCTCTGAGTTCAGTCTTTCTTAGTGCTTGACGCTTTTAACAAAACACAGAATGAAGACAACATGTTATTAGTAGCCTATTCTCTCAGGGCATACGCATATGGGGGAGCTGGATAATCAAGGGTCTGTATGTTTCAAAGTGCAAAGTTGTTTTCAAATCAGAGCTCCAACTCATGCGGCAGGCACAAACAGTTTAATGTTTCACAAAGGTGCGAGCAAAAATACCCGCATCATCTCCATAGATTGTGAAATAACTGACAAAGATAGTTTATCTACCTATTTATCTCTAATTCTGGCTATGCAGTGTCACTGCAAAATTTGAAAGAAGTTGACGACTAGTCATGTCGATCTCTGGACAATACAAAAGGTGAGGACTTACATGTTGATGTCGCCATATAGGTCACAGCCGCCACTGTTGCTAGGCCACCAACTATCGCAAGCGCTGGGGTAGAAACAGTAACAGAGACTGTTGATGCTTCCCCAGCCGCAAAACCAAATAAGCTTAATTCCCCAGAAGATTTAGTGCTGTGGAGGTTGAACGTACATGAATTATTTGATGAATAAGTAATTGTGTAGCCTAATCAGTCCTTCTCACAGTTATATTCTTGGCAAGTAGACTTCAAAAAGAATCTCGCCAAAGATTTGGAAAGCCCAAGAATTGGAAAGCCCAAGAATTTTGTAATTTTGATCCAAACTGAGTGTCTTTACCTCATGAATTTATAACAAAACTCATAACCACATTAAGCCAAAACATGTTTCCTACTTACATCTTGATGGCTTCGTCTGGCATCTTCAATGAGTTTGCGGTGTGTTTTTGCGCAACTGAACTATTTGGACAGGATTATATCTACAAGGGTAGATGCTGTAATGTGGTATTACAACTATTCGCATGGGATAATAATTTTAGCAAAACTACCTGTGGGAGGTAGCCTATCTTGATTGGTGACCACTGTCACCTCCCTCCATGTGTCATGTGCATGGCATCAATAGGATTATTGTTAATTATGACCATTGTATGCAATAGGTATCTTGCAGTGCCTTTTCCAGCTAAGCACAAGGCCTACTTTCAGTATTCATGGCATATTGGACACACTGAAAAACTCACACTTAATGCAGGCTCAGAACTTATTAGTTAAACAACTTATTAAGGAGAAATAGTCCATAGCTGTGTCCGAAATGAAAAAATGCTGCCTTCGAAAGAAACGTTTGGTGGTAGTAAGTGTCACTTTACTATTCTCACCACCTGTTTCCTAGCCCACTCCTCTAATCAAGAGCTGCTGGCTAGCTCTCTGCCTCCGCTTTGCTCATATCTTCTCTTGGCTTCTCACGGGTTCTGCCCCATGCTCTATCAAAACTGCAGCTAGCACTACCATCCCTCTCTCAATACCTGGAGTGGCCGATGAGAATTTTACAAACTTCATCCCTCCCATCCATTTACAACCTGGTATTCAGCAAAAATGCACGGCGCACTGTACTCACAGATTTAAGAATACCTGACCCATTGTAGCCTGTAGGAAGAGTTTCAATCTGGTTTTAGGATTAAACACAATGCAGCTGTTTCATTCTGTATTCTGTAATTATTAATTATTTAGCTTTATTAATTGTTTATTATTAGCTTTATTTATTAATTATTAATTAGCTATATATCAGTCAGTTAAAATACACCAGACTGCATGAATATATAATGTGTAATGAAAATGCCCCATTTTCTTTTTACTATTGCCATTTCTCAGAAGAGAAACAGAAATGGAAAACAGGTGTAGACTGGGCAGGGTGGGACAGCAACAACAACAGCGTTTTTTTTGGCTCAGAGCAACAGCCCAGCAGTCTTTTGTAGTGGAGCTTAACAACATGTTTGACAACATCCATTTTCAGTTTTGGTAATACACTGGTTTAGTTAATGATGTCATTAATGGTGCATGGAGCTCATGTAACTAAAACCAGAGAACCAAGAGCACACACACACATAGAGAGAGTGTGTGTGAGAGAAAGAGTGTGTGAGAGAGAGTGTGTGTGTGTGAGAGAGAGAGAGAGTGAGAGAGAGAGACTGTGGGGTATATTGTGATCCTAATATTTCATGGTTATCTGTCTTAGACATCTGGATTATAAAGTCTCATCACATACTTTTTTTAGAAGAAGGAAAAGTGAACATCAGCTTCTTTAAATAGTTATTTTGAGACCATGTAAACTTCACAAATCCTTAGTTCTCTGAGATATAGGAAGGAATTGTGAGCATAGAACAATTCTGTTGTTGGGAATGAAAGCTTTCTCATATACACAGATTTTTGAGGTGATCAAGGAACAGACATTAAGGCCGATACGAAGAAGCCTGCCCAAACGTCACTGATCTAGTTAAGCTAACACAATAGGTAGCAGACTCAGTTTCTTTCTTTGTTTTGTTTTTTGTTTTTTTCTGTGATATAGTGAGCCACAAAAAATCATCCAAAACCTGTTGTCAGTGGCAACCAGGTTTTGGAAAATCTTGGCTCAGTATCCTTTTTGGACTTTGGTTTTTAACATTAAATAATCATGCAGTCTGGTGTATTTTAACTGACTGATATATAGCTAATTAATAATTAATAAATAAAGCTAATAATAAACAATTAATAAAGCTAAATAATTAATAATTACAGAATACAGAATGAAACAGCTGCATTGTGTTTAATCTTAAAACCAGATTGAAACTCTTCCTATAGGCTACAATGGGTCAGGTATTTGTAGCTTAAATCTGTGAGTACAGTGCACCGTGCAGGTTTGCTGAATACCAGGTTGTAAATGGATGGGAGGGATGAAGTTTGTAAAATTCTCATCGGCCGCTCCAGGTATTGGGAGAGGGATGGTAGTGCTAGCTGCAGTTTTGATAGAGCATGGGGCAGAACCCGTGAGAAGCCAAGAGAAGATATGAGCAAAGCGGAGGCAGAGAGCTAGCCAGCAGCTCTTGATTAGAGGAGTGGGCTAGGAAACAGGTGGTGAGAATAGTACAGTGACACTTACTACCACCAAACGTTTCTTTCAAGGCAGCATTTTTTCATTTCGGACACAGCTATGGACTATTTCTCCTTAGTTGTTTAACTAATAAGTTCTGAGCCTGCATTAAGTGTGAGTTTTTCAGTGTGTCCAATATGCCATGAATACTGAAAGTAGGCCTTGTGCTTAGCTGGAAAAGGCACTGCAAGATACCTATTGCATACAATGGTCATAATTAACAATAATCCTATTGATGCCATGCACATGACACATGGAGGGAGGTGACAGTGGTCACCAATCAAGATAGGCTACCTCCCACAGGTAGTTTTGCTAAAATTATTATCCCATGCGAATAGTTGTAATACCACATTACAGCATCTACCCTGTAGATATAATCCTGTCCAAATAGTTCAGTTGCGCAAAAACACACCGCAAACTCATTGAAGATGCCAGACGAAGCCATCAAGATGTAAGTAGGAAACAT
Source organism: Tenualosa thibaudeaui (assembly GCA_027481765.1). Lineage (NCBI taxonomy): Eukaryota > Metazoa > Chordata > Actinopteri > Clupeiformes > Clupeidae > Tenualosa > Tenualosa thibaudeaui. The sequence goes on from JAIFZK010000211.1 coordinate 398,960, forward strand.
GTTTTGGCTTAATGTGGTTATGAGTTTTGTTATAAATTCATGAGGTAAAGACACTCAGTTTGGATCAAAATTACAAAATTCTTGGGCTTTCCAATTCTTTCCAAATCTTTGGCGAGATTCTTTTTGAAGTCTACTTGCCAAGAATATAACTGTGAGAAGGACTGATTAGGCTACACAATTACTTATTCATCAAATAATTCATGTACGTTCAACCTCCACAGCACTAAATCTTCTGGGGAATTAAGCTTATTTGGTTTATGGCTGGGGAAGCATCAACAGTCTCTGTTACTGTTTCTACCCCAGCGCTATGCGATAGTTGGTGGCCTAGCAACAGTGGCGGCTGTGACCTATATGGCGACATCAACATGTAAGTCCTCACCTTTTGTATTGTCCAGAGATCGACATGACTAGTCGTCAACTTCTTTCAAATTTTGCAGTGACACTGCATAGCCAGAATTAGAGATAAATAGGTAGATAAACTATCTTTGTCAGTTATTTCACAATCTATGGAGATGATGCGGGTATTTTTGCTCGCACCTTTGTGAAACATTAAACTGTTTGTGCCTGCCGCACGAGTCGGAGCTCTGATTTGAAAACAACTTTGCACTTTGAAACATACAGACCCTTGATTATCCAGCTCCCCCATATGCGTATGCCCTGAGAGAATAGGCTACTAATAACATGTTGTCTTCATTCTGTGTTTTGTTAAAAGCGTCAAGCACTAAGAAAGACTGAACTCAGAGGAGAGGAATGACTGGAACGGAAGGTTGAGTGGAGACCACAGCGCCACCTCAGTCACGATGTAGGATAGCTGCACAGAATAAAGAGATGGTGCCTTATTTGTGTGTTTCATGTGATCACTCATGTCAAAGACAGCTGGTTCAGACAGTAAAAGAAGTTTGTGCAGCCCTGTCTATACACTTTTCTGTTCCTTTTTCTAGGAAATGATAATATTTAAAAAAAAAAAAAGTATCACTCAAAGCTATCAGTAAAAACTTACACCAGCACAGTTACTGAATTCACCCTATAGAAGAATTTCGGTCTTATATTCATTTGTTTACAGTCAAAAGTCATTTACGAAGAACCATATTGAGTAAGTAACAAACATTTTCTACCGTGTTACTTGTCAGTGAGGCACCAAAGCAACAGTACCAGTATGTTTTTGTGTTTTGTTTTGTTTTTCATGATGGTAAGATGCAGTATGTGACATTTTTCCACTACTGCAAAGTATTTGGCCAACAAAAGAGTTCAAGTTTTAAAAAGTTACACAAATAAATAGACCTTCTTCACAATTCAGTTTAAATCAAGCCTTAGGTCTCATGTAATATCTTCACTCTGTTTTGCTTAAGAATTAAAATGATCCGTCTTTCACAATTCAGCCATTAATTAAGCCACTGTGTGTGTGTGTTTTTTTTTTTTTTTAAATCATACATTATTTAGGCAGTACATTGAATGACCAACTGGCAAGTGGTAACTAACACAAGATACCAACATAGGCTTAATTTGTTGCGTATTTCATAGTTTGGTAACACAATGATAGAATAGATTCAGAATGAGAGTAGATATTGTATTGATATTGATATCTCTGCTCAGCGTTTATGGGTGTGAGTATAACCTTCTTCTTGACTGAATAAAAAAAAATGATTTTTTGGGCTAACAACTACATGGAAATGAAGCACATTTACTTGAATTTTGAGACTTATTGAGACAGATTACAATCACTGGCCTGAGCACAAATGGCGCCATCTGCTGGATCAACAGGTGAAATACATTTTTCAACCCTAAAATGCACCATGATTCTTGTATTGGCCCTGGTTGGTCAATATGTGTTGTTTGTAGCTTCAAGAGGAAAAGCAAAAAGGGACATAACTACCATTTCAACGATAAAAAAAACAATACCTGAAAAATCTATTTTGTTACCAAACTACTTTCACTACACTAAGATAACATTTAGGAATGTGTCTAAAAATGATCATGTGAAATGGTCTATAAAAAGGTATCTTTTTGTATGTTTGTTTACAGATTAACCTCTTCATTAAAGTACACATACAAAATGCTGTTCAAGCTCAATCCCGAAGAACAAAGTGAAGGGATACTGTTGTATGCCATTAGCTACAAAATTCTGTAACATATGAAGACAGAAGAGACCACGTCTTCCCTGTCCTAAAAAGTGATCATTCTCCCTTAACTTCCTGCTTTAGCTCAGGGAACTATGGTTTGATGAAGTTATCAGGGTTTCAGAACAGCAATTTAAAAATGCCTTTCTCAGCTAGACTATTTTTTGTAAGTTGACATCACATTGCTTTTAATGGTTAAACTTTTTAATTTTCTGACCCTAATGGTTCATATCCCAAAGATAATGATTGAATTTGTCTCCTGAATTTTTGCCATGCATACATTTAGATCTAAAGGCCATACAACTTAACATTAAAGTATATTACGCTATGTCTGAACGTTGTACGTTAAACAACATTTAATTCTCCAGCAACTAGTTTGCTTAGTTCGCAACCATTTAGAGTTAGAGAACATGCCCAGTCCAAGCTTTTTGAGACATGCTGCTGGAGTTAAATTCCAAATATGCCATAGTGGAGTATGTTGTTGAGAATTTCAGAACAACTGTGCATTTTATAAATGTGGGTGATTTGGTTTTTCAAAAATCTTGGTACTGAGCCAAGATTTTCCAAAAACCTGGTTGCCACTGACAACAGGTTTTGGATGATTTTTTGTGGCTCACTATATCACAGAAAAAAACAAAAAACAAAACAAAGAAAGAAACTGAGTCTGCTACCTATTGTGTTAGCTTAACTAGATCAGGACGTTTGTATCGGCCTTAATGTCTGTTCCTCAAAATCACCTCAAAAATCACCTCAAAAATCTGTGTTTATGAGAAAGCTTTCATTCCCAACAACAGAATTGTTCTATGCTCACAATTCCTTCCTATATCTCAGAGAACTAAGGATTTGTGAAGTTTACATGGTCTCAAAATAACTATTTAAAGAAGCTGATGTTCACTTTTCCTTCTTCTAAAAAAAGTATGTGATGAGACTTTATAATCCAGATGTCTAAGACAGATAACCATGAAATATTAGGATCACAATATACCCCACAGTCTCTCTCTCTCACTCTCTCTCTCTCTCACACACACACACTCTCTCTCACACACTCTTTCTCTCACACACACTCTCTCTATGTGTGTGTGTGCTCTTGGTTCTCTGGTTTTAGTTACATGAGCTCCATGCACCATTAATGACATCATTAACTAAACCAGTGTATTACCAAAACTGAAAATGGATGTTGTCAAACATGTTGTTAAGCTCCACTACAAAAGACTGCTGGGCTGTTGCTCTGAGCCAAAAAAAACGCTGTTGTTGTTGCTGTCCCACCCTGCCCAGTCTACACCTGTTTTCCATTTCTGTTTCTGTTCTGAGAAATGGAAATAGTAAAAAGAAAATGAGGCATTTTCATTACACATTATATATTCATGCAGTCATGCATATTCATGGTGTATTTTAACTGACTGATATATAGCTAATTAATAATTAATAAATAAAGCTAATAATAAACAATTAATAAAGCTAAATAATTAATAATTACAGAATACAGAATGAAACAGCTGCATTGTGTTTAATCCTAAAACCAGATTGAAACTCTTCCTATAGGCTACAATGGGTCAGGTATTCTTAAATCTGTGAGTACAGTGCGCCGTGCAGGTTTGCTGAATACCAGGTTGTAAATGGATGGGAGGGATGAAGTTTGTAAAATTCTCATCGGCCGCTCCAGGTATTGGGAGAGGGATGGTAGTGCTAGCTGCAGTTTTGATAGAGCATGGGGCAGAACCCGTGAGAAGCCAAGAGAAGATATGAGCAAAGCGGAGGCAGAGAGCTAGCCAGCAGCTCTTGATTAGAGGAGTGGGCTAGGAAACAGGTGGTGAGAATAGTAAAGTGACACTTACTACCACCAAACGTTTCTTTCGAAGGCAGCATTTTTTCATTTCGGACACAGCTATGGACTATTTCTCCTTAGTTGTTTAACTAATAAGTTCTGAGCCTGCATTAAGTGTGAGTTTTTCAGTGTGTCCAATATGCCATGAATACTGAGCGTAGGCCTTGTGCTTAGCTGGAAAAGGCACTGCAAGATACCTATTGCATACAATGGTCATAATTAACAATAATCCTATTGATGCCATGCACATGACACATGGAGGGAGGTGACAGTGGTCACCAATCAAGATAGGCTACCTCCCACAGGTAGTTTTGCTAAAATTATTATCCCATGCGAATAGTTGTAATACCACAATACAGCAATTATATCTACCCTTGTAGATATAATTTTATCCAAATACACACCGCAAACTCATTGAAGATGCCAGACGAAGCCATCAAGATGTAAGTAGGAAACATGTTTTGGCTCAATGTGGTTATGAGTTTTGTTATAAATTCATGAGGTAAAGACACTCAGTTTGGACCAAAATTACAAAATTCTTGGGCTTTCCAAATCTTTGGCGAGATTCTTTTTGAAGGCTACTTGCCAAGAATATAACTGTGAGAATGACTGATTAGGCTACACAATTACTTATTCATCAAATAATTCATGTACGTTCAACCTCCACAGCACTCAATCTTCTGGGGAATTAAGCTTATTTGGTTTTGCGGCTGGGGAAGCATCAACAGTCTCTGTTACTGTTTCTACCCCAGCCCTTGCGATAGTTGGTGGCCTAGCAACAGTGGCGGCTGTGACCTATATGGCGACATCAACATGTAAGTCCTCACCTTTTGTATTGTCCAGAGATCGACATGACTAGTCGTCAACTTCTTTCGAATTTTGCAGTGACACTGCATAGCCAGAATTAGAGATACATAGGTAGATAAACTATCTTTGTCAGTTATTTCACAATCTATGGAGATGATGCAGGTATTTTTGCTCGCAGCTTTGTGAAACATTAAACTGTTTGTGCCTGCCGCATGAGTTGGAGCTCTGATTTGAAAACAACTTTGCACTTTGAAACATACAGACCCTTGATTATCCAGCTTCCCCATATGCGTATGCCCTAAAAGAATAGGCTACTAATAACATGTTGTCTTCATTCTGTGCTTTGTTAAAAGTGTAAAGCACTAAGAAAGACTGAACTCAGAGGAGAGGAATGACTGGAACGGAAGGTTGAGTGGAGACCACAGCGCCACCTCAGCTACGATGTAGGATAGCTGCACAGAATAAAGAGATGGTGCCTTATTTGTGTGTTTCGTGTGATCACTCATGTCAAAAACAGCTGTTTCAGACAGTAAAAGAAGTTGTTGCAGCCCTGTCTATACCCTTTTCTGTTTCTGTTTCTAGGAAATGATAATAGTTAAAAAAAAAAAAAGTATCACTCAAAGCTATCAGTATTGCACAGTTACTGAATTCACCCTATAGAAGAATTTCGGTCTTATATTCATTTGTTTACAGTCAAAAGTAATTTAAGAAGAACCATACTGACTAAGTAACAAACATTTTCTACCACGTTACATGTCGGTTACTTTTTTCACAATTTAGCCATTAATTAAGCCACTGAACAGTGTGTGTGTGTGTGTGTTTTTTTTTTTAAATCATACATTATTTAGGCAGTACATTGAATGACCAACTGGCAAGTGGTAACTAACACAAGATACCAACATAGGCATAATTTGTTGCATATTTCATAGTTTGGCAACAATGAACATGTAGATTTAGAGTGAATCGAACACAATAATAGAGAATGAGATTAGATATTGTATTGATATTGATATCTCTGCTCAGCGTTTATGGGTGTGAGTATAACCTTCTTCTTGACTGAATAAAAAAAATGATTTTTTGGGCTAACAACTACATGGAAATGAAGCACATTTACTTGAATTTTGAGACTTATTGAGACAGATTACAATCACTGGCCTGAGCACAAATGGCGCCATCTGCTGGATCAACAGGTGAAATACATTTTTCAACCCTAAAATGCACCATGATTCTTGTATTGGCCCTGGTTGGTCAATATGTGTTGTTTGTAGCTTCAAGAGGAAAAGCAAAAAGGGACATAACTAGTATTTCACAGTGGGTAACTAACACTCCAGATGTGGGTAGAGTATGTTCTAAGCTATATGACTATAACTAAATGAAAGCAAGTGTGTGTAAAACTTACAGGTCTTGGAGAAATTGAACAGTCTGCACAAAGCCACAACCACTTAGTTCACTTTTATTAATGTATATAATGACAACAATGAGGAACAATCCATCTGTCAAGAGTGTCACAACTCAGGATGTGATTCATGTGATTTCAGCCATTATTTAACTCGTATAATAATGGCAGTCAGACTTGGTCAGCAGACAAGTTCACAGACCAATACACAGGCAGAGTTTGGGAGTGATGGCGCCGTCAGATACAGGCAGCAATTAAACACAACAGGCAAGGCACTCCGACAGACAGAATAGACAGGTTTCCAAAATTCGCGATCTATTCACAGATTACAGTCAGACACAAGGTTCTCACAAAGACAATCTGACATAGAAAGAGCAGGGCTTAAATACCTGTGCACCTGAATCACAATGGGTAATAGGTGTGCACACAAATTGGCTGAATGAGGTAAGGACAGGAAATGAACTATAAAAAGGTGTCATCAGGGAATTATGACAGACGGGCACATGGTGAAACAAAACAGAATTCAAACTAGATGTACCGCATAGCGGTACATGATATGACCGCCGCAGTGTATTGAAATGTAGGAACCGTTGGTTTGATGAGTTTGTGGTGGGTCAGTGTTGTGAAATGAGAATTTGTGTGGAAATGATTTGTTAGAAGTGGGAATGGATGTGGGTTTTGAATGAATTATATTCTGTGTGTTTGTGTAGCGTGTAAGAGTGAATTGTGAAAGCATCATCTTTCTACAGTAGTAAGAAATTTTTTATGGTATGTGCTGTGCTTTTAGAGGTCTTTGTGCTGATCATGCATGACATCTTTTGTGCAGTTCCCACCTTCTCGGTCCAAGATATTGGAAACTCAAAATCCCAATTTTTGCATTTACACGTATCACTAGGTGGCACTATGGTTCAAGTGAGTGTTTCTGGGATGTGGTTGATACGTCTCTTTAACACTGGCATAGTATAGTAACACAAAATCGTTGTCTTGGGCAAAATTTCTGACGAGTTATTTAACAAAAACCTAGCTTCGGTCAGAAACATCGCCCCCTGTGACAAAATGTCATAAAATTTGGTGCACATTACAAGAAAGCTGTTTACAGTTTGCATGTCAACTTTGACCAAATATGGACTTTTAAGCTACATTTTGATTGACATGTAACTTTGAAACGGTTCAAGATAAATCCTTTGATAACTTTTTGTCAGCATTGTCTATAGATGACATATACCAAATTTGGTGAAATTCACAGGAACGGACTATGACGTTCGTTTACTTTCACTTTCACGATTTTAAAATTTCATGGGAAATTGTTTTTATTGGAAGTGGGCATCGACCAATGTTTCAATGCGTGAGGGTTAATGGATTTCAAGACAAACAAATTTGGTTGCAAACTTTAGCATTTCATAGATAATAGACAAAAGTACATTTTGTACAATTACAGCGCTGCTTATGGGCCAAATTTTATGATACTTCCTATGTTTTCAGAGGTCATTGCAATGATTTGTGCAGTTTCCACCTTCTCGGCCCAAGATATTGGCAATTCAAAATCTGAATTTTTGCATTTACCCATATCACTAGGTGGCGCTATGCTACAAGTGAGTCTTTATGGGCTGGATTGATACTCCTCTGTAACACCGACATATCAGAGCATTTCAGCAAAAACTTTTGTCCGTGTCCCCCTCTTTGACGGACACTGTCACAGCGGACAAAAGCTTCTAGTCGCTCACATCCTACTAGGGCTACATGCCGACAAAGATTCATGTCCCCCAGCGTTTCAGTGTCCCGGCAGTCGTGACAAAACCAATATGACTGCTTTCACTAGCTTCGCTAGCGGCGGTCAGAATAAGCTGCTAGTTAATGGTCAATATGTGTACCCTAATCTAAAGTGGTACCAAAACAATAACTAAGAAGTTCCCTTAACCAATAACTAAGAAGACCCCTCCATTGTCTAATCAGGCTGGCGCCACCTAGTGCTTCCACTCAATTTCTCATTTAGCTCCACCACTGCGTCACCCCTGGTCGGCTTAGGTTTCCACCAGCTATAGACAAATAACGTTGCTGCAGACAAATAACGTTGAACTCAAACGGTGCATTCCAGCGCATAACATACATCACGACCAAACAGTAGCGATTGGTTAAAGCAAGAATTAATTGCCCACTAGGAAGCAAACATATATCCCAATGGTAGACTGCCTATTCATAGCCTAGCATCATACCAGTGGTTGGTGGAAATGGTGACAGGTTCGTTCGTCAAAGGCAGGCTCAGGTGTCTTTGTGGGTGGGCATGGCACCTTAAAGTCCGCTCTTAGGCCTGATTGCTTGAACTGCTTGAAGTCATCAAAAAATTTGAAGTTCATTGCCTCAAAAAATAAGGTGACGCTTTCAATGAAGTCCCACAATATTGCCAAGAAATTGCTTGTTGAAGTTGTAGTTTTGATTGTAGTTTGTAGTAGTTGCTTGTTGTTTGTAGTCCTAGATAAAATGTATGTGACTTACTGATATTAAAAATCAGCTCCTTTTCAGATTCAGTTAAAAAATATAAACCTTTTGCATGCATGGCAATAGTAGCTGACAAATGGGTATACTGGTAGACTATGGTAAATTAGCTCAAAGCTTTGTTGTTTGTGGTGCTGTCACAGGGAACACGGCATCTGTTGGGCTCCATATAACATCCTTCTTTTCCTTCCATGTACTTGAAGTACACTTTGGTGTACCATAAGCTTCCAGGGACCGATTCCATGAGTTCATGAAGACAGTCGCCTGCCTTTCAGGCTCATATCCAACTCTGATCTGCTTGCACTGTGGCCACTGTGAGCCACTTGTTCACATCCTTGGTGTTCAAAAGGTCTCAGAAGCCTCACAGAACCTTGTCAGAAACGCGCCACTGATCCCACAGCTTCTCTGCGTTTAATCTTCCTGAATATATCTCTGAGACACGGAGAGGGGTTTCCCCACTAGCATCATGGCCAACAGCAGTTAAGACATCAAAATGAGCATACAAAGCATTTAGTAGGTAGAAAACTAATTACATTCATCAGAGAAAATGGACTTTCTTTCATAGCCTTTGATGGTTTGTAGTCCCTTCCACGTGCGAGCAGAGTCAACCTCAAGGAAATAAGTTTCCACTCTGTCACGATAGCACAGTTGAGTGTCTTTGATGGTTCTCTGTACTACCACCTAAACCCCTTACTGAGCAAAGCATATTAAGACCATAATTCATATACAATAATTAGCTTGCTTACTTACTATGAATAAGCAGCATTTAAGAGTGTATGCTGGAGAAATTCTAGTTAATGGTCTACTATGGTAGACTAAGCTCATGCAGAGTAAGGTATTACTGTAATAAGTGACTTGTAATGACTAACAATTGGCTAATGTTACTAATTTGCAGGATACTAAGCAGTTAGTTACTGGTGAATATCTGTACACTAATGTAAAGTGTTACCAAAACTTCTTTAAAATTCAATTATACTTTGCCAACAGGCACATGACAGAATGCAATGAAGTCCAAAACTATGTTTTTATGAATCAACAAATGACAAGACACTGTGTTGAAGAACTATGCCCTGAATTCCTGGTTGACATATTTATGCAGCTAGGCATATAATAGATCATAGTTGAAATAAATCAGTTAAATGAGTTGATCTTATGTTCATACAAAATCATTTCCTTTGTTTTACTGACCTGACTTTCAGTGTCAAGATGTTAAACTGGCACCACAGCTCTACCTCTGCAACCACATCTTCAACCAAGTAGTCCAGTACACTTTTGCTGATCAGGCCTATGACCACTGTGTCATCCACAAATCTGATGATGGTGTGAACATTTCTGGTTGACATATTTGCATAGATAAAAGCTCATGCAGTTGAAAGAAATCTAACTGATATTTTAGTTGAAGTTTTGTTCATACCAAAGTCAAAGAACATGCCTCAAGGCACTCTGAGATGCTGCATTCATGGGCACTGGCCTTGGAGGAAATATTAACTGCTACCATTAGTCCACTGCTGCTGCATGTGGTAACAAATTAGGTTTTTTGGTTTTATTTATTCAGCCTCCTCCAGCGAATCTTCACCTACTCCTTCTCTCTCATCTCCTTTATAGGTGCACAGAGTATCTCAGCTGTTCAACGCTCAAGTCCTCCTCTGCACTGCACGCAGTATTTGTATTAGTAACGAGTACCTCACCATTTGTGTGTGTGTGTGTGCTTGTGTGTGTGTATGTGTGTTAGCCTCACTCTTTAAGGGCCCGGACAGCTGCTCTATCTAGCCCCCTGTTACTAATTTACATTCAGTGTTAACAAGTTGATGCATGAGAACTATGTTTTGTTCAAAGAAATTTGCCCATGTGCTAAAACCACTTCCGCTTTATTACCACTGGATTTATTTATAGCTCAGCATGAACAGCACTCACTCTCTCCATCTCTCTCCATCTCTCTTTCATTCTCAGCAGACAGACCAGAAGTACATCATCTTCTCAAGAAGGCAACAGAACATTTCAGTTGTTCTATTTTCTTTTGACTATGGAGAATAACGTGTCTTTTAACATTCCAGAATATGATTTAGATTATTATTTGGATTATTGGAATGACTATTATATAGACTGGCTGGGTGAAGATAATCAACTGAACTTTCTCAGGATTTTCTCCACTGTCTGCTACAGTCTATTCTTCTGTATTAGTTTGGCTGGGAACAGTTTCCTGCTGTGGGTTCTGCTGAAGTTCGAGGACCTGAGACGGACATCCAACCTGCTGCTGCTACACCTCACCCTATCTGATCTCATCTTCACTCTGCCTCTTCCAATCTGGGCAGCAAATGCCAACCAAAGCTTGGTGATGGGTAAAGTGGCATGCAGGTTCCTGAAAGCCGTGTGGTCCTTGGGATTGTTCAGCTACATGACTTTCCTCATGGCAATCACAGTGCACCGCTACAATGCAGTTCTGCATGCTCTCACAACATCTGTTTTCAAACCCTTTGTGCACACCGTGTGCATCATGATGTGGTTGCTCTGCCTGCTTTGCACTCTACCTGAACTTGTGATACCAAACAACATTTACAATGTGACAAATGACAGTGACACAGAAAATCAGTATTTCAGTGGAATCGATGACCATGAGAATCTGTACTGCATTCAGAGCTATCGGTTGAACAGCATCAACTATTTGTACAATTACATTCAGATCATCATTTTCTTTTTTTTGCCATTTGGGGTGATCGTGTTCTGCTACTTGCGGATGTGGCTCCGGATCCGAAAGTCCAGAATAGCGAGGAAGAACCAGACAATGAAACTGATCTTCCTGGTTGTGGTGGGCTTCTTCATCTGCTGGGCTCCATACAACATCTTTCTTTTGCTTCTCTTGCTGAGCTTCCATGGACTGATTCTGCCTGGTGCTTTCATCAGCACGCCTGCCTTCCTGGCTCATTATACCATCTCTAACTCTTTAATTAGCTTGCACTGTGGCTTTAGTCCACTTGTTCATGTCTTTGGTGCACAGAAGTTTAGAGAACGCCTGCCCCTGCCTGACCGTTTCAGACGCCTCTTGGTGAGCATCACTACTCAGTCTGTCAGGTTGCAAGTCATGGATACATTAAACACCACTCAATCCTCTGGACAGAAGCATGTTCAAAGACATTCAACAAACCAAAGTCTACAATTTCAAAACGTAGGTGATCACAAAATCACACTTTGAAAAATAGGGTGATACCTTCCTGTAGCACCCTATGCTGCACTCATCGGCAGAATAGGGTGATACAGGAAACTGACCTACTATAAACAGATAGTTAAACAGTCTTGAAAAGTCCCCTGGGGGCATTACTGTTTATAAATATATGTGAATGTATGTCTTCTTTTAAAGGTTATATAAATGGTACCTTGCCTTTTTTAGTAAGATATACTGCATCTTATTGTCAATATTGTCTAATTATTACTGGTGTATTGTTTTGCAGTAAATGTCTTCATGAAAATAAATGTTTTTGTGGGTAACGAAACTGTGGATGATCAATCATGCAGCCATGGGAATTCTTCCTCATTTACAGGAGGGTGTCCCAGTCTGAAATTACAACATGTCATAACAATGACCAGTCAACTGGTTAAACCATGACATTTTATTTCCTTTAGATTAGGGTACACTTATTCACCATTAACTAGCACCTTATTTGTGTGCAAAGTAGTAACACACTAGCCATTTGTTAGTCATTACAAGTCACTTATTACCTGATTCTGCATGACCTTATTCTACCCATAGTACTGCCATTTCAAATCCTTGAAAAGTTACCTGGACTGTAATGTTACTACTCTGTGGTAAACTAAGCTTTGTAATGAAACTCCATTTATTCAGTGAACTCTGTGACTCTGTGACAATGACTTTCAGTATCTTCATCTTTGGATGCTCTCATAACACAAACTGCTGCCATCTAGTGGTTGGGGGTAATTCTCATTACATCAAAGGGCTGTAATATTTCACTACCCATAGCCTGGAAGTTGGCTATGTATATTGTACATATTATAACAACATGTATTGTTCCTTGCCCTTGTATTCTTAATGTAGTTTTTGTTTTTACCATCAGCTTCTAATGAAGACTACTGAAAAGTCCTACCCAGAAAAAAGAACTGACAGGTTTGGTTTCGTCTCAGTTTTGATCTTCATAGGGTAATAGACTATTTCTTAGGATTTAGGAATTTATTGAATTCTCATTTGTTTTAACTAAAACCCCCTGAGGAGAAAAAAGACAACTGAGCTCACTTTAAAGCGACAGACAAGGAAAGGGCTGTTAAGGAGCAATATTTTCATAACAGCATAACATTGCATAATTTCCAAAAACATATAGGCCTATCTTCACTTTGTTTTGTTTAGGGGCACAGAATGTTCATTTCAAAGAAGTTTAATTTTCCTATGCCCCATTAAGAATGCCAATTGCAGTCATTGAACATTCCAATTCCAGTGGCTTGCTTTGACAAACTAAGGGGCTTGGCTCTGTCTATGAACTATACATTTATAATGAGTTTTATCCAAGAGAATAGATTAAAAGTCAGGGGTAGAATCTTGTTCAGATCCTTTCCCCCAAGGGAAAATCACAACTGAACAATTGCTTTATGATATTTGACATGTAGGTTTTGTTCTAATTTTGACCATGTTTTGGTGGCTATTTTCTGAATTCAAGATTTTCATGAAGGAGGGCACAACCACGCTTGGGTTTGTGATAGGTCGTTGAATCAGCACCCTCTCCTGATTCATCAAATCAAGGCCAAGGAAAATAGTTTTCCATTCTATGTCTTCTGAGGTCTGCTGACTGGCATGGTAATAAATAGTTCTTTTTCAGTCCAAGCACTTTGACACCACCTATAAGGATATCGCCTTTTGTGATACCATCCTGCTGAAACCTCTCTAACTTAGCCTGACATGATCAGGGATTAAGCGTGCATGCGCTGGTCTCTGCCCTCAGGCTATAAACACAAGTGCATGCGCGTTATCTTCCTCTTTCACCTTTCAGCATCCTCTGACTGTGTGTAACCCTCTACAACTTCCCACTAAGACATGAAGTGCTCCGTTGATTCAGCAGGCTTCAGCCCCTGAGTGAGCCATCTAAGCGAAATATTTTATATATTAAGTGAATATTCTGTGCATATGTGTGTGTATTTCACTAACATGTGCTTATTAACAGATTTGATAGCAACGAGTATCACAGCTAACATGGTGACCGCCATGTAAAGGTGCCCTTACGGCAAAGCTATTTCCCTGGCCGATGGCCATGACGTGTGTACTGTGCCTGCGGCTCGACCATGCACAAGCCGTCCTATGCGTGCTGGGCAAGTGTCCACAATGCAGTGTCATGGGTCTGTCCAACCTCCACTTCTGTGTCACTTCCCCTGCAACCCGCTCCCAATTGGATGGATGCTGCTGGAGCCGTGGCTATAGCAGTTGCATGGTTTCCATAAAGTGTCACAACATAGCCTGAATTGTGTAATTTCCAAAAACATGTGACTGTGTTTTGTTCAAGCTATAAGCAGTCAGAAGATGAAAATTATCTGACATTGAGACCAAGAGGATGACACAGAGGACCAAACTGTGTCAGATTAGCCAATAGAGTAATAATAAAGACCGTCACTTCAACTGCTGTGTTTTTTTTTTCTTTCTTTTTTTCTTTGGCCAAAAAAGGCAGTACAGCTCAAAACACCACTTCTCCTCAGAACATACAATTTTATAATTTTATACAAGAGGAAATACATACCCAATTCCGTTAAACTGTTAATCACACAGATCTGACATAAACTACAGGCATATATATAACCATGGGTCACTGGCCCGTTATTTATTGCATATTACAGTCATTACAAACCGAAAACACCATTGTAGGCTTTGCTTACATTGAAGATTGAAGAAGCAAAAAGTAAACAAAAAGGAAAATATTCAAATCAAATCCAAAATGTCTCTTTCCTCACAGAGGAAAGAGACACACAAAAAGGTGTAAAATAATATTGTATAAAGAAAATGAAATCAACTCAGGTAAGTAATTTTAAATCTCATTATACTGTGTATAATGACAATAAAAGCTTTCTATTCTATTCTAGACTAATTAGCAAGCACCCAGGAGGCTTGTGTCAACATGAAATAGACCTATTTTTGTTGTCAATTTTGTAAATCTTTTTAAATGTTTTTTGGTATTTTACAGTAGTGTCTTAAATTCACATCTGTACATGTACCAAGCGATGATAAGTTTCAAAGAGGTATACCGACTGGCAAGGTAATAAACAGTTCTGTAAATGATTTGTGGGGCGTAAAAGCATAGTTAGGCTACCAGGCTTTTCAAGACAGCTTGGCTACGGGTGTGATGATTTCTCTCTCTTACAAGTATAGTTCTCCATCAAAATGACTGAATGAAACAGTTGCAATTTCCTGAATTTGAGGGTAATTGTGGATTACCGCTATTGACTGTGACACTATCGCCATGGAATTTGGAACCAATACAAATGGCGCCATCTGTTGGTTGTGTACTTGTACAGCAAGTGGAATCCATTCCCGAATCGAACATGAGGCATGACCAGACAGTGAAGGAAGGGCATGACTGAACCTTGGCTGGTAGATAAGTCCTGGTTAGTCAATATGTATGGTTTATAGCTTTAAGAAAATGAACAAAAGGGGACAGTATTTTACAGTGACTAACCAACAGCCAAGACATGGCTATTATATGCACGGCTTTAAGGCTTTACTATTTAAACTTAACCAAAAAAAACGGATTTATGCAACACTTACAGGTCTTGGAGAAAAACAACAATCCGCACACAGCTACCACCACTGCGATAGACGCCAGGGCAGGGGTGGACGCGCTAGCGCAAAGCACGGTGATGCCTTGACTCGCCAGCTTCACAAAGGTCCTGTGGAGGCGCAAAGGGCATCATGACTGGGAAAACGTATGAGTGCATATTAAGAGTAGTTTGGAGACCTTATGATACTGTCTCTGTGTACACTTCGACAACTAGCAGTGATGGTATATCGTTCTTACAGTTTGACGGACATCTTTGTAGCCTAATGGTTGCAACGCTAAACTGGCCTTTTGCAGGAGGCCAAGTACTAGTAATAATTAACTAATAATAAAAGGTAGATAACTTATGTTCCCTTTTAGCCCCTTTCCTGTTGCTCCGTCGAATGCACCCTACGATGTTGCTCGGCCGAGGGCACACTAGTTTCAGTTTTTGTCTGACTGTAAAGAGCTGGGTAAAGATGATGCATGTGTGTTTACTTGGTCATTCCGAAACCGAGAACGGAGGGTAAACAAAAAAGCGCAAGGAAAACCAATTTCAGCTATTAGAACAACCCAACCCAATTTAACTTGGATACGTAATCATTAGGAGAGGCAGGTTCTTTTATCCTAAAGTGACTTGGCCATAAATGTCTTTGACAAATAATGTCAAGCATGTCCTGTTTTTTATTCAATAACTATAAAATAAACGTTTTAAGCATGCATTCCTCTGATAACAAATCGGGATTGTTTTTAAAAATAACAATACAGATCAATAAAATCAGTGCAGCATGCTTTCATCCTCATTTATGATCAAAACGAACTGTTATCTTCAGCTCACTCCAGTGACACACATGCACACACAGGCACAGACACACACTAAAACAATTTTATACAAAACAAATTTATTTGACATAGCCTGTTCCGATTGATTAAGTACAGCCTTGTCAAAACTCAAGCGTAAACGTCAGAGACACCAAAGAAGAAGCAGGTACACAAATATCACAAGGCATGTATGTGTCCTTAGAAAACAAAATAAAACAAATATCACAAGGCATGTATGTGTCTTTAGAAAACAAGCATTAAGTGAGCACTGGAATATTACAAACACAACAGGATGAACACAGAGAAAATCTGCAAATGCTCCAACCAGGTGAATATACAGAAAGGACCCACAAAGGATTCTGGGATGTCAAAGTCATCCAGTCTCCCACAGCGCCAGGTGATGCCTTCAGCTTGACACACACACATCTCTGTAACTCTGTATGTGTGTGTGTGTATGTGTGTTTGTGTGTCTGTAGTGGGGGGGGGGTTCTCAGAAGTTTTAAACTGGTTGTTTATATGACGACACTATAACTGATTGGCTGGTTTGTTGGAGGGTGTGTTCTTTGTGGCGTGCAATTGGTTGCGTCTAAAGGGGTGTGGCTTCAGCTGTCTGTCACAGGTCGTCCTGGGATGTGTGGGACTCCAGGAGGACCAGCAGACGCAGATGCTATCCCATCAGGCTGTGCGTTAGTTGGCGTAGGATCTGAATTGGGAGACAAAGACCTTACTCTAATTTAAATCGATACACTATGGGCGCGTCTATTTTGTTTGCGTATATTCATTATGCCTTTGTGTGTTAATATGTATGTGCATGTCATGTGAGGGTTTCAGTGTTTGTGTATGTATGTTTGTATGTATGTATGTGTGTGTGAGTGTATGTGTCTTAACTCACACATTCCATTTGGGGCTGCTGGCTGTCGCGGTCCCATCATCTGACCTGCTACTCCTGCAGACATGACACGCCCTACCACACACACACACACACACACACACACACCAACCAAATAAACACAAACACACACACACCAACCAACCAAATAAACACAAACACACACACACCAACCAACCAAACACACACAAACATTGTTAGAATATTTACAAGTTAGAATTACAAGTAAGAATGAGTGTGTGTGAGCAGGAGAACGTGTGTGTCCTCACACTGTGCAGTGAGCTAAAGGTAGGTATGTGTGCATGTGTGTGTGTGTGTGTGTTATGCCTGTACATATGCACTCTCACCGTGTTGTAGGTTGAAGGCAGGTGTGTGTGTGTGTTATGCCTGTACATATGCACTCTCACCGTGTTGTAGGTTGAAGGCAGGTGTGTGTGTGGAGGTCTGCTGTTCTAGCTGCTGACGGGCCTTCAGCTCTGCATACTTAACCTGCTCCTGGTGAAAGTTCTGCCTCTCAGTCAACAACTGCTGCCTCTGCTGCTCCAGCTACACACACACACACACACACACACACACACACACACACACATATATCATTTCAGGGAGTCAGGAAGAATATGGAGAATAAACCTCTTTGTGTGTGTGTGTGTACAAATATGTATTGCTTCAACTGCATGAATATCTGTTCTCCAACTTGTCAAAAGTGAGTGTGTGTGTGTATGTGTGTGTGTGAGTGTGTGTACTCACTGCCTCTTTCTCACGGTCCATGATGGTCTCCAGCTCCTCAAAGTGTCGGAGTTTGATCTCCAGTTTCTTCATCTGCGTCTCCACCAGCAGGGCCACCAGTGACTTGATCTTACGCTCCTCCACCGCCGCCAGGTGCTTCAGCACAGAGACACAAAAACATGACTGTGTGTGTGTGTGTGTGTTTTTGAGATCAATTTGGATGGTGTGAGTGTGTGTGCGATCAGTTCGAGAGGGGGTGTCTGAGTGACAAAGAGTGACAAAACCGTCTTTTTAAAATGTTTGTTTTAAAAAGTTGTCAAATATACAAAACTGTAAAAAGTGATCCTGTGTGATCACTGTGTATGTACGCGTGGTATATGACAAGAGTGTAAGTTAGTAAGATAGATCTTGTGTGATCACTGTGTATGTACGTATAGTATATGATAAGAGAGCAAGTTAGCTGTGTCCTTGCTGTGTCCATTAAGCTGTGTGTGTCTGTGTGTGTGTGTGTGAGTGACAGATACACACCTTGGCTTTGGTGGCAGCAGAAGCGAGAGCAGCAGCCGCTGCCGTGGCGATATTTGCCTCCACTATCTCAAGCTCCACTCTTTTCAAAGTCTCCTCCCTCTCCATCTGCACTGGCCCCACCTCGTGACCTTCGTCTGGGAGACCACATGAGAAGGTCATCATACACACACACACACACACATACAAATACCATCTACCACAAACACACACACAATTAAACCTCAGCATCCATTATGTTTACATTCAATTTAAGTTACCACACACACACCCGATGGGTGCTCCTCGGCTCTGTTCCACCCCCCCCACCCCTACCATACCATCCAGCCACACACACACACACACACACACACACCTGATGGGCGCTCGTTGGCCCTGTCCCCCACATTCACTTCCTGTTCTGTCATTTCTCTCTTCACTCGCTCCTCTTCTGCCCCTTCTGCTGATGACGGCTCACCCTCAAATTTGTCCTCAGCCTGGGGCAGGGAGACACACATCAGGTCAGCAATATGCTGTGCAACATGCATGTGTGTCTGTGTGTGTGTGTGAGAGCAAGAATGAGAGACGATCAACAATATCTCTGAGTTCCTCTGTGTGTGTGTGTGTGTGCGTGTGTGTGAGTGAGTGAGAATTAACAATATTTAGGAGTGTAAGTGTGTGTGTGTGTGTGTGTGTGTGTGTGTGTGTGTGTGTGCGTGCATAATTTTAATGATTTTTTTGGACTGTGTGTGTAAGGACAAAAGAGAAACGGACTGAATGAAAGTGAAAATATAATGTACTAGAATGCTGAGCAACGTGAGCTCTATTTATGTGTGTGTGTGTGTGTGTGTGTGTGTGTGTGTGTGTAAGTGAGTGAGTGAGAAAGTTCAGGTAAGGAGATAACTGATGTAATAACTTATGAATACCTTGTTTGTGATGGTGAAAGCATTGTGTGTCTGTGTGTGTGTGTGTGTGTGTGTGTGTGTGTGTGTGTGTGTGTGTGTGTGTGTGTGTGTGAGAGAGAGAGAGAGAGAGAGAGAGAGAGAGAGGGAGATGTAAATAGTAAATTAAAAGTACTAACCCTTTCAGATTGCTCAGCATCTGTGTCCATTCTGTCAGAATCTGATACACACAGAGAGAGAGGGGGGGTGGGGGGTGGGGGGGTAAACACATAACATTCCACACACATATATACTCAATGAATGACACCCTGAAGATTGTTTAAGGAGGAACCAAGCACCCAGATGTCAAACTCTGTTTGGCTTTCTGGAACTCAAACAAATGAGTCAAGCAAGAGTGAATGCAAAATAAGTGGGAGTTTACTGGTTTCCAAGATCTTAACGCTGTTTTGTTTAAATCTCATGGAACACTTTTGGTTTTGAGTTCTCCTGATCATAGCTTTGGATTTTCTTCCACTGTTTACATCCACATTTATGCATAGCAGATGCCTTTAGCCAAAGCGACTTACATTTTGTCAACTTTAAATTACTTCAGGGCCAATCTCCCCTACTGCAACTTCAGGTAAAGTGTCTTGCTTAAGGGCATAACAGTGGCAGCCGGGATTCGAACCCACAAATATATTTAACACAGCGGCTGCATACATGGAGCATGATGTTACAGGAAAGCCAGTTAATATGCATGATAACCAGATGCTAGCTGACATGCATGCTAACCAGATACTAGTGAATATGCATGCTAACCAGATGCTAGTGGATATGCATGCTAACAAGTATGACAAGTTGATATCTGGACAACACAGCTATTAAAGAGTAAAGTTTTGTCTTTGCATTCGGTTAGTGTTTCTCAACTAGGTCACATGGATGTGCATGTAATGAGAGTTCAAGTTCTATATGGTGTGTCCAAGACCATACAAGAATGAAACAAAAGTTAAACTAAGGGTTTATTTTTTATTTTATTTTAAATCAGATCAGAAATTCTATTCTAAGCAGGGCTAATATCTAGCAAGCTGCTATCGACTGCAGCCAGTGATGCTTTCTGGGTTGAAATCACCACCAATAACCAATGGGATGGTAATATGTACCCAGCATGCACTGCTGGCTAGATAAAGCAGAATTCCCCTAGTGCTGTTTAGCTCCAAGGATATCCATGTATTTACATAGCCACGGGGGGAATCCCCTTTTATGCAAACCAGAGTCAAGCCCTGATACGCTGACACAGATCACTGAAAAGTTTATATTGTGACGCAACTAATGCAGACTGGAACTATTGACATTTGCTCACATTGTAACGTATTATGTTGCTCTATCTTGGTCGGCATTCAATGTCCTTTGATATCAGTCTGTTCATGAAGGTGTTGGCACCTGTTTTAACGTTTTGCCTGTCCACGCAGTAACGTGCCAATGGCGTTGCGAGATTTTTTCACTCTTTTCTCAAACAAATACAATTTCTAACGATGCCGGTGCCATGTGGACTGGCCACTGATACAAAAAAACAAAAAAAAAAAAGTTTCCTGGGTTAGTCTTAGTCTAAGGCTGCCCCACTGTGAAACTCGAAAGAACCAAGGGCTTGTTTGCGGACCTTTCAGTGAGTCACTATGCAGGCTTCACCTAAGGGAATTACCCCTAATTCACAGCATTGCCACGTGATAAAAGACAGGGGAACCTTGGATCTTTCCAACAACTGCCATGACAGAAAAACAGAAACAGAAACGTTTTTGCAAAAGACGTATTCAAGAAGAGGAAGACCTGCGCAAGGCGGACTAAATGTGAAGCATGCCGGTTAGAAAGGGTAAGATCAACTTGGCAGACTGTCTCGCCAGCGTGGGTGTCTTGGTGGCAGTAAGCTTTTTCTGTGGAAAAAAGTCAGTGATGTTGCTTACAGCATGTGCTTCTGTCCAATGAAAAAAGTTCCATTCACATTCAGCCAGCCAAATCAACAACACCAAATCAAACAAGCCCCTTTAGCCAAATCAAACAAGCCCCTTTAGCCAAATCAAACAAGCCCCTTTAGGCAGCGCTGTGCAGGTCTGATCTTCCATGATCCTGAACACGGTTAATGTGTCTGAAACGTATTTGCAATGTGCTTAGAACACTGTAAATTTCGCGTGAATAGCGCTGCGAGTCCTGACAACCTTGTTATCGCTTCTCAGCAAACAAGGGTTCAGGGCTTAGTCTATATGAGCGACATTGGGATTTAGCCATGGTCTAAAAGTCTCTATAGACTGAGCCCTTTTCTGTCTTCAGAACTTTACTGACAGTATGGACAACAAAGCACCTTCAGAGATCTGGATTACAGGTTGTGTCTGTTGACTGCCTGTTTATGGCATTGTTTCCGAGTCCGAGTCTGAGTCTCACACACACACGCAGCAGTGCATACCTGTCTTAACCTGTATTCCAAAGCTGTGTCCTGGTTCTGGAAGTTTCTTTGCATCTATAAGATCAGCAGGTAGCTCCTCACGCACCCGAGAGAACTCCTCTGAAGAATACACACACACCAACACAGATCAACATATGTGTTTAAAATCTTTCACATCAGGGTTACTGGTATAGAGACAAGTGCATTACATTTCAGAAAAATTAAACACACACATACACAGTTTTACACATACAGACACAAACACAAATATACACACTCTGCAAACAAACATTCACAGCCACAAAGAAAACACCACACACACAAATTCCACATTCATATACACAAATAAGAACACACACACACCTAGCGCTGCTTTGGCAGCGGCAGAGGCGACACGGGGGTCAACGACGGACGCCAGGAAGGCGACGGTGCTCATAACGGGGTTTCCTGATTGGCTGAAGGGCACGGGCTGGTAGGCGAGCGGTCCAAGTGAGGCCTCGGAGTTCTCCAAGTATGGGTCCTCGATGGGCAGCCGCAGGAAGTGTAGGATACACTCGTCTTGCGTACGACTGCCCACGTGCTCCGACACCTTATTCCAGTCATCCTTATACATCTCCAGAGCCTGATGGGAGCGAACGGAAGGAGGGATGGGGGGATAAAGAGAGAGAGAGAGAGAGAGAGAGACAGACAGACAACAGGAGAATAGAGACAGACAGAAAGAGAAAGAGAGAGAGGGTGAGAAGTGGGGGATTAAACCACGGTGCAACTAGACACACAGACACACACACACACCTCCCGCTGCAGTAACATCTCCAGCACTTAAGTGCACACACATACACGCGCACACGCACGCATGCACGCACACGCACACACACACACACACACACACATTTAGCTTACCTCCAGCAGCAGCAGTGTCTCCTGCTCCATCCACTCTCGCCCTGCACTGGCCCCTTTAGTCTGTCACAGACAGAAAACAACAGAGACGCAAAATAAATAAGGAAAAAAAGATCAAACAATATTACTGGAACAATATTACTGGAATAGATAATACACACCAGGACGGTGGGGGGGTAATACACACCATAAGAGAAAGAGGTGTGTGTGTGGGTGTGTGAGTGTGTGTGGGGGGGGGTGGTTCTGTTACTTATACAGCTTCTCTAATACCTTGGGATAGTCACTTGTTTCTTGTGTGTGTGTGTGTGTGTGTGTGTGTGTGTACCTTAGGGTGTTTTCTTGCATAGATGTCTGTTCGGAGTCCGAAGTTCTGTAGATCAGACGGCTTCTCTCGGCTCTTCTCAGGAAAGTGAAGCATGTGCTGGGAGGCAGTGACCTACACACACACACACACACACACACACACACAGTGACATAAAAAGAGTGTACTGATGTATATGTGTTATCTGTAGAGGTCGGTGTTAAAGGGAGTGTATCAGCAAAGAGGATTAAGAACGATGTGCTTTTGCGTGTGTGTTACCTGCATAAGTCTCAGCGGTGAGGATCTGGGGAGTATGTGTGTGTGTGTGTGGTCACAGAAATGGGATGGTGTGTGTATGTGTGACCTTTAGAGATCTGTGCTGAAGGAGCATTAAGGCAGAAGGGAGAGTCTGTGAGGACATGGAAGTGTGAGGTGTGTATATATGTATGTGTGTGTGTGTGTGTGTGTGTGTGTGTGTGTGTTACCTGTAGTGGTCTGTGTTGAAGTGGCACTAAGGCAGAGGGAGAGTCTGAGAGGACGTTGAAGTGGGGAGTGGGGGGCGGGCCCATGGGTAGAGGACGACTCTCTGCTTCCACTTGGTAATTAATCAACCCCCACTGTTCCAGAAACGCATGCACCCTACACACACACACACACAAGAGCAAACAGACACATTAAGACAACACTTGCACACAGACAAACCGTAAGCCCTCACCACAAAATCACAGAGTACATAAAAACATGATTAATGGCATCTGTACATGGATCAAAACACACACACACACACACACACACACACACACACACACACACACACACAGACACACAGAAAGCTAACCTGATAAGAGCGCAGACATCTCCAGTGAGGTTTCGGCGGCAGGAAGTAGAGCTCAGATACTCTTGTGGATTTAGTCGATACGTGTCAATCATGAAGTTGCGGTACGCCAGGTATCTGAAACACAGAAACAAACAAAAACACACACACACACACACACACACAAACCATCTGTATCTGTACCGCACAAAATGCATACAAATGTAAAAAGTAGTTCTCTGTATTCTCTGTATCAAAGTCTCTATCTACCAAAGATGAACTATATCAAGCTTTAAATACTAGCTGAAATAAAAGTATTCACCATATCAACATTAATGAAACTTATTATACGGCTCTCCAGAATGGTGCAGGAGGTTCCATTCACTTTGAATGGGCCTTCCCAATGTTCTGAGGTCATTTATTTTTCTATAATGACCGCTGTGAAATGGCACAGGTTTTTGCCTCAGGTTTTTGCCTCAAATTCACATCTGTACATCTGTACATCATTCTGTCAGTTTGTTTGAAAGTGAAAGGAGATCAGCTGTGTTCTAAAGAACGTTTCAAGGTCATGTTCTGTTGCAAACTATTTGTTTATCCGTGGAAGCCACAAAACGGTAAAAAAATGTAATTGAAAAGATGTGTGAAGTTCATCGCTTTGGCAGAGCCGTATAATAAGCGAGATGATGTAAAATATTTCCTGACAGGACGAATCGAGACCCATCCACTTTGTGTCAGGGTCCAGTTTGCCTGTCAGGAAATATTAATACCAGTGGACAATACATTATTCTCATATATTCTTACATATCCCATGCATATATTATGTATGTGTTAGCTGCAAGGTTGTACTAATTTCTAGATCATAACACAAATTCAAGTTGATGCTATGTGTGTGTGTGTGTGTGTGTGTATGTGTTAATTTAACTAGGTCTACGAGGTATCAGTTTTCCTGAGTGTGTGTGTGTGTGTGCTTACATCTCAGGCGTTTTAGACTTATTCTTCCCATTGAAGAACTCCGGCAGGGCTCTTCTTTCTATCTGATGAATACTAAGCCACAGAGGAAATGGGTGTTAGAAGACCCATGTTTGAACACACACTTTTGCTCTCACACACACTTCATATAGGATGTCCTGGTGATCAGTAAGGGAGGTTAGCAAAATGTGTGTGTGTGTGTGTGTCAATTGAGGTTAAAGGAGGAGGATGAGCAGGCAGAGGATTACAGTCATAACTGATAATTGAACCCGCTTGGTTACACAGGGATAGTTTGTGTGTGTCTGAGTGTGTAAGCGACTTCAGTGAGTGCGCGAGCATATGAGAGGGAGTGAGTCTGTAAGTGGGTGAGTTACTGAGAGTGCTTGAATGTGTGTGTGTGTGTGTGTGTGTGTGTGTGTGTGTGTGAGAGAGTGAGAATGCATGAGTGTGTGTATGAATGAGTGCTTGAGTGTGTTGGTGAGTGTGTAAGCAACCGTGTGTCAGAAAGTATGCGTGCGTGAGTGTGTGCGTGTGTGTGTGTGTGTGTGTGTGTATGTATCTTACCAGTTGTAGTCGAACCAGCTGGTATAGCTGGGAATGATTATGTGGTGAGTTTGTTCAGTAGCACTCTCTTCTCCAGCACCAAAGTCCAGTTTCCCCTCCTCCTCATCCTACACACACACACACACACACACATACACACACACACACACACATACACACACACACACACACACACACACACACACAATGGCACACGGATACACACATTGAGAGTTGACAACAAAGGAATAACTGGGCATAAATACAAAAATGCAACTGGGCATACATCAGTATGCGTGTGTGTGTGTGTATGAATGAATATGTTGAGAGTGGGTGAATGAGTCCATAAAAGAACAGGTGAGAGCGAATTCTTACCCTAACTCCAGACAGAAACTCATCCTCTTGATCATCTAAATGGAAGAGAAGGGAAGTTGTTTGAGAGAGCTTGAACATATGCACACATCACTCACACACACACACACACACACACACACACACACACACACACACACACACACACACACACACACACACACACACACACTGCTCACTCCCCTAACCCCACACCACCTTTTTTCTCCTTCTGTCTCACACATACACTCAGAGGCACGTGCTCGCGTGCTCACACGCTCACGCACGCACGCACGCACGCACGCACACACACTTACCCAGGTCAGCCATGGTCCCTCCTTTAACTGGAGTGTTCTCACTGTCTTTCTTCAGGTTCACTGCAGACAATCAGGCAAAAGGAGAATCACTATAGCATCATTATTACACAATCAGACAAAAGGAGAATCACTATAGCGTCATTATTACGCAATCAGACAAAAGGAGAATCACTATAGCGTCATTATTACGCAATCAGACAAAAGGAGAATCACTATGGAAACAAAAATATTACAGGAAACTGCTGTGGAGGAGGAGAGGAAAGAGGGAGAAAGGAGGAGGGAAAGAAGAAAAGAGAAAGGGATCGATCAGGATATGAGAGAAACGATAAACAACATCATAATTTATGAGTCATCCTCCTTACGGACAAAGACAGCATCAAGTGAAAAAAAGAGAAAGAATAAAAAGAAGAGGAAAAGAAAACAGGAGAGACGAGAAAAGAAAAGAAATAAGAGAAAGATGAGAGTAGTGCAGGTTTAAAGAGGGTGAGGAATCAAGAAGCGATGAGATGCTCAAGAAGAAATTCAGCTAAAACCATTAAAACACACATACACACACACACACACACACAATGACTTCCAACATGTTGGGCATGGACATCATTGCATCAGTTTTTGGGCAAGACTTTTTTCAATCTTGAGCACAGACATCGTGCACACACACACACACACACACACACACACACACACACACACGCATCGTGTTTGTGCAGAATGACTTCCTCTATGTTGGGCACAGACATGCTCTCTGACACACATACACAAACACACACACACCGTTTTTGGGCAGAATTACCTCTTCCATGTTGGGCACAGACATGCTCTCTCACACACATACACAAACACACACCATTTTTGGGCAGAATGACCTATTCCATGTTGGGCACAGACATGCTCTCTCACACACATACACAAACACACACACACCGTTTTTGGGCAGAATGACCTCTTCCATGTTGGGCACAGACATGCTCTCTCACACACATACACAAACACACACACACCGTTTTTGGGCAGAATGACCTCTTCCATGTTGGGCACAGGCGTTGGATCCTCCATATCTTTGGTCAGATCCTCCTCAGGCTCCTCCTCCTGCTGACCACGCCTCTTATAATACCCAGTCCTGCAGTGTCACACACAGTGAGCACACACACTTTATAATGCTATTACAATACACAGAAGACCTGCATTGTCACACACAGTTAGCAACGTCTGCAGTCAGCTCACAGAGCTTATAATGCCATTATAATCCCTCAGGAGTGACACAATACCCAGAATCCCTCACACACATGTTAAGAATGCAACTAGCAGCATCTGTAGCTAATCATTCGTGCTTCAGGTGGCATGATGCAAGTCACCAAAAAATGATAGAAATGATTAGTCTACCAGGTCCATGTGCCGTCCAATGTACTCTGACTAAGTCATTATTTTCCAGAAGAACATAACGGGCTGGGGGAAGGAGAGATACTCTACCCTTTCTTTGATCCTTTCTTTCTGGGCTCGGTGGAAGACGGAGGAGAGGGGGACCTGCGTCTCTTCTTCCCACTCAGCCTTCGCTCCTGCAGCACAGATGAAAACAGATAGTCAGTCCCACTGTGTGTGTGTGTGTGTGTGTGTGTGTGTGTGTGTGTGTGTGTTCAAGGCTTGAAGGAATTTTATTGTCCCGTACATAGGACAAACTGTGCGTGTGCGTGTGTGTGTGTGTACCTCTTCATCACGGGTAAAGATGCGCTGGCGGAGGAAGACACAGTTCCCGCTGTCGTCCACCTCATAGTCTTCCTCATTCATCCACTCATTAAATGAGTCTAAATCCAGTGCCCACTTTGCATGCACCTGAGAGACAGAGAGAGATTGAGAGAGAAAAAGACAGACAGAGAGAGATAGACAGAGAGAGAGAGAGAGAGAGGTTATTCTTCAATGCATGTTTGCAAGTTGCATGGCACTGCATGGTACTGAATGGTCATGACTCACCTTCCACTGCCGACCAGCACTAGGAGCTTCCTCCACCTCTCCCTCAACATCTGTGCCAGACAGCCAGCAGTCATAACTACTCTCACACACACATACACACACAAAGAAAAGAGTGTGTGACTGATAAGATAGCAAATGCCATGTTTCACAGTGTACTTGTGTGCTTGTGCGCATGTGTGTGTGTGTATGTGTGTGTGTTACCTGTCAGGGTAGCCACCCCAGTGCACCAGCACGTGTCTGTCCCTCCTCATCACAGGCCTCATCCACTCATCTAACAGACAGAGAACCCACACACACACTGAAAGAATGGTATGTACACACACACACACACACACACACACACACACACACACACACACACACACACACATTCTATAGGAACCTGGCCCAGCTGGACTGTCCTGTACTTCTGCTCGTTAAGGACACAGAGAACCAGGTCTCACACACACACACACACACACACACACACACTACAAAATAAAAGCAATATTACAGATGCAGTGGATGAAATCCTGACCTTCCTCTTGTGTAGTGAGTGAAGGATAGATATGGTGAGTGGCCTGAGCCTTGTCCTCTGTCAGAGAGCCCTGAGAGAGTGAGAGAGAGGAGAGGAGGGAGAAAGAGAGAGAGGGGGGACAGGATGATGGAGAGAGATGAGAAAGAGAGTTAAAGGGAGAGAGGGAGGAAGAGAGAGAGAGAGCAAAAAAGACGTTGAGGAAAGGGAGAGGGGTTAGAAGAGTAAGGTGGGCAAGGGAGGAAGTGATAGAAAGAGAGAGAGCGAGAGAGAGAGAGACATGGAAGAAGGGAGGAAGAAAAGGGGTGAGAGAGAGAGGTAGAAGAGAGGAGATGGTTATGTCAACTTTTCACTGCTTGAAGTCATGGATAAGATAAGATATGATGTCACTCACCTGGTGACGAGTGATGATGTCACTGACTCGACTGGCTAGTCTCTGCTCC
Source organism: Tenualosa thibaudeaui (assembly GCA_027481765.1). NCBI lineage: Eukaryota > Metazoa > Chordata > Actinopteri > Clupeiformes > Clupeidae > Tenualosa > Tenualosa thibaudeaui. Next base: position 427,711 of record JAIFZK010000211.1, read on the forward strand.
AGACCCACTGACAAATATACCACAGGCCACGACAGGCAACCATTCTATCACACACACACACACACACACACACACACACACACACACACACACACACACACACACACACACACACACACACTACATTAGTACACCACTCACACAATATACCACTTCAGTATAATAAACTCTGTGAAGTAAAGCTCAGGCATTTTGCAGATGCTTTTGTCCAAGATGACTTACAAAAACCTCCTATGTTCAGTCCTAAGAGGCTAATTAATACAGGCTAATTAATTTTGGCGCTAACTCAACTGAACAAGTATCAGAACCAGGTTCTCTGACCCTGGCCTAACTACTACTCGTGGACCATGGTCTAAAATCTCAGATGTATGTGTGTTTGTGTTTGTGTGTGTGTGGGGAGGGGGGGAGTTGTGTTTGCAGAAGCTGCTTGTGGGTCAGTCAATGCTTTATTGCCAATATGATAAGACTTCACCTGGAATTTGCTTTGGTGTGTCGTTCCAACCCAAGTCAATACAATACATATGGTTGACAACAGGCGGACAAAACATACACAAAGTGGGAGACGAAACACAACAATCCAACAGGTGTGCCCCTCACTGTCTGTCCGAGGAATAGATAAATACAAGAATAAATAAAATAAAATATATATAATAAATAAAGTCATTACCTGCACCAGGGCCTTCTCTACAGCTGCAAACATTTCAATGTTCCGCTCCAGCCGAGAGGCATTCTGAAGGTCAAACCTTCGCCTGGAGAATGACACAGATGGAGAGATAGAAGAGGCAGAGAGGGGGGGAGGGAGAGATGGAGAGAAGGAGCGATAGATAAAGAGAAGGAGAGAATGAAGGTGAAAGGGAAGGAGAGTACACCAGTTGAGTCTGATGATGCTCTAATGGAGTTTTTTTTTTCAAAGTCTATTTTACTGTCTTTAATTGGATATAACAGTAGAGATTAGACAGGCATTAACTGGGTGAGTGAGATGGGGGGCCTTAACCAATTACGCCACAGCATGAGTTTTTAATTGCTGCATATTGTGGTTGAAGATAATAATGGAGTTTCAGGATTCATTGACAGCTCATATCACATTCTATTGAGTGGTCACAGGCGCGTGCACACACACACACACACACAGACACACACACTCACCAGCCCTGGTCCATCTTGAATTTATAGACTGTTCCCAGGATGTGACAGAGAGGACCGCCTGGAGTCATGTCCATGAAACACTTTGTCTGAATGACACAGACATAATGGAAGTAAGATAGAGTACATGTACACACACACACACACACACACACACACACACACACACCCACACAAACCTGACATCTGTACACACTTGAGAATGCATTCAACACACACACACATGCAGAAACAAACACACTGATACTGTACTTATATACACATAAACACACCACAGGGCTGTACTCACAGGTATTGTAGTGAGGGAGGGTTGGTGCTGTGTCTCTCTCTCTCTCTCTCTCACACACACACACACACACACACACACACACACACACACACACAAACATCTATGCATGCATGCATGCTTGCTCGCACACACACACAGAGGGCTGTACTCACAGGTAATTTAGTGAGGGAGGGGTTGCTGCTGTGTCGCCCGAAGGCCTCCTCCTGGAACTGAAGCAGCTGGAGCACCAGAGAGGCCAGTGCTCGTCCAGACGGTGCGTCCACCTGCACATACTACAAACACACGTGAAAAAACATGTGAGGGTAGAAAGGCAAACATCAGGAATGGGGAAAACAGAGAACAGAGAGAAAGCAGTGTGTATTTAAAGTAAACATTAACACTGAGAAATACAGAGAAACAAGACACGGGAGAGAGAGATGGAGAAGGACTCAAGTTCATAATTTACAGCCTATTGAAAGGTTATATACAAATAGCTTGGTGTCAAATCATAAATAATTCAGAAACTAACATTAACTAAGAAAAGTTGTTTTCGCAAACACTGCATGATGAGTCCGTCCGTAATATGAGATATTGTGAGGGAAATGTGCCAGAATAACGGTAAATCAGATTTGGTTCAACGTAATTTCACAATGATTAGACTCACACCACGAAAAGTAAACACACCGGTTCTATCCGTCACTCCCATTGTCTGCTTCCTTCCTGTCAAAAGCTCGATACAGACACTGGCTGCAGTGGATGTTATGTGGCTAAATAGTGATACAATGTGTGGGCCATCATTCCACTGTTTGCAACAACTGTGGTACTGGTACCATTACAACTTCATCAGATGCTGTATTCTGCCAGAGCAAACGACACACCGACCCGTTTGAAGCTAACGGTTAGCTGAAACAGAGACCTAGCTTAGCTACCTGTCTAGGGGTTCTTTTGAGAAGAGAATTCCCATCAATGACACACGCATTTGGTGAGAGTATTTTATAGGAATAGATAAGCTATTGCTGGCACATCTGGTCAGAGCCAGTTAACGTTAGCTTTAAGAGAGAGGAAAATACCCAGAGCGCATGTTTAGAGGTACCTTTTTGTAATGCTTCCCGATCCAGAGTCGAACTCCCTCCAGCTCTGCCACGGTGTCCGGATTCTCCCAGAACTTAGCCGACGGTGTGCCATCCTTTTTCAAGACAACAGATGCGCTGCCGCTCGGCTGACTGGTTAGTCCGCCGACTAGACCTCCAGGTTGGGTCGCCATTGTTATTTGGCTAACCTTTTTTTCAAACGACGTTGCGTGAACGACTCAAGCAGCCAACTGCCGGGAGCAAAGCAACACCCCGCCTACGTGCGGTAACAGAGGCACTGCGTCATCCCGCACTCACGGACGCCTGCTATCGCGATGAAGGACAATGGTTCCTCTGTTGAGATGCAATGCCTATGATTACCAACGATTGTTACTAATGATTTTTACTCAGATCCACCTCGTCATTGAAGAATACGTCTACAAACTTAACATAAATCTGAAAGGAAATTGTAAACACTTTCTCCTCTACATATTCATATTATTTAATTCTTTAACACCGTTGCTAACTGGTAGAGGTACACTTGGTCATTTACTCGGTCGTTTTAGGGGGTTTATGGAAGATATGATCAAATCAAGATATGATCAAATCAAGCAGTAATGATAAAGAAGGTCACATCAGTTTATCCAAAGTCCATGGTTAGGCTTGTTCCCTTTCATGTTTGCCAGCAAACTCAAAATGCCCTCACCCCCAAAGAGGGATGGGCTAATGATGGCGCTTGCGCAGTAGGGAAAGGGAGTACTGCTGCTGACGGCTAGAAGAAGGGAGAGGCAGCTTTAGAGAGACGGGTAGAAAGGGAACCCCGTCTACCTCCGTGTTAAAATAAATCTTTTAATTAAAAATTAAAAGGGAAAAAATCCGCACAGCCGGAGCGTCGTCACCATCGCTGCCGCAGGCTGGCTGAACGCCTGGCCATGCCAAGGACACGGCGATGTATTACTACTCCAGTCGGCCTAAAATGAGTGCCAGCGCAGCCGGGGCAGTGGGGGTGGGTGCTGGCGGGGCCGGGCGACTGCAGAACGGCAGTCGCTGCGCGGGGGGAGGCGGCTGCGGAGAGCTGGTGAACGGCGACGGTAGGTTCAACGCCGTAGTGGCCACGGCTACCACCACCACCCCTACGGAATGCTGTGACACAGAGAGTCGAGTGGCGGAGGCCCAGCCGAACAGCGACTGGGACAAAGCCGTTTCTCCCCTCTGCATCACTGCGGAGCGAGGCTCCGGGAAGCAGAATAGCAGCTCCGAGAGCTTCTTTGTGAACGGCATCACGGACAGCATTATCACGCGCGAGCGAGCGTGTGCGTGTGGGCAGCACGGGGGTTCTGGAGGGCTCGGTGGTGGTGGCTGCGGTGCGGTTGGCAGACAAAGCGATGGACCAGAAGAAGAAAACGGCATTAATATTGATCACGAATCCGAAGGCTCAAGGCACGGGGGCGAGCGTTGGTGTTTTATGGACTCTGCGTCTTCAAGAGGCGAGCGCAGAGTGAGCAAACAGCAAGCCTCGGTCACCGGGAGGAGGAACTGTAACGTTAAAGAGCAGACTCAGACCGAGGAGGTTGCTTCACTGAGTGTCGCCGCAAGGTGTGGCCATCAAAACGCCGAATCGGCGAACAGTAAGCGCCGGGGATGCAGTTACACTCGCGCCTCTAAACGGGTGTGCTACGCAGGCACGGCCAGTGCGGCGGACTGCGGCAGCTTAGGCACGGGTAGTGAAACACACCAGGTTTCCGGTGGCACGCCGAAGAGCCTCAGCAGCAGCTTGTCTGAAAACAGCAGAGACGGTCAGCGGCACGGATCGGGTCACGGGGATGGGAATGGCGGTGAAAGGTGCCAGGTCGGCCGCACGAACGCAGCGGGGTCTCACAACTCCAGTCCCATAGTGTGTCCGCGTGTGGCAGGTGACTCTAGCAATGTAAACAGCAACGACATGATGGCCCCCTGCCACACGTCAAAAGGGCGCGTGAGACTGTATCGGGTACGCTCGTTTCTGGCCAGCACCTCCGTATATCACAACGGCCATGGTGAGAATGGACGCTGCAACTTCAACGGAAACAGCAGGTCCTCACCACCCCCGCAAGACAAAGCCGCCCAACCCAGTCAGCACAGCTTCCTGGTGGTCGAGGCCAGCGATCAGAGACGGAACGGTGGCTCATACAGGGGAGAGAGCTCCTCTCAAGAAGCAGCGGTTCCCGTTGTCTCAGGTGCGAACAGGACAGATGCTGACGAGGCAGAAGACACTCAGGTGAAGCTAGAAGCCCAGGTGGAGTGTGCGTCCGGCCAAGTGAGCCGGCGCCAGACAGAACTCGAGGAGCGCTCAGAGCGCGCGCTGCGCCGCTTGCAGGCCGTGCAGGTGACGCAGGTGGAGAGACACGTGAGCCAGCAGCTGCGGGGCCTGAGCCGGAGGGCGTCGCGGGGACCTGGTGACCGGAAGCCTGCTGCTGCGGTGCTGTTCCAAAGCTCGCGGAGGAGAGAGCTCAGTCGGCTGGCGTACAGCTGCAGTGAGGTGCTCTCGGCGACAGGCGGCGCTCTGGACTCGGACCACACGGCTAGTAGTTCCGTAGGAAGCAGCGAGAGTGAGGAAGATGATGATGAAGAAGGAGCCGGGAGAAGAGGATGTCAGATGCGCGTCGCAAAAGCAGTGTGAGTGCTTCAGATCTGAGGTATCGATAAATATTGCCGTCTCTCTCAATCTCTCTCTCTCTCTCAGACACACACACACACACACACAAACTTCAGTATGCCTACACAAACGCAGATATGGGTAGGCCAACAGGCATGGTCACTGACATTCAAGATGGAACAGTGGTTAGCTGACATTTGCCAGCATTGTAAAACAGGCACTTATACACACAAACACACACACACACATATACATAGACACACACAGACACACACAATAAGCCCAAGGTTCTACACCTGAGGTGGGCCTATAGATAATAAAGAACACTATTGCACACAGTTTTTGAGTGAAATTAAAAGGATTTATCACCCTGTGTGTGTGTAGGCGGCGGGCTGCAGAGCTGCAGTGGGCCCAGGAGCGGGCGAGACTGGGCAGCAGGTGGGTGTGGCTCCAGGCCCAAGTGTCCGAGCTGGAGTACAGAATCCGAGCGCTGACGGAACTGTACACACACCTTCGCCAGGGCAAGGTAACCACTGGCAACCACTCTCCCATCTGTGTGTGTGTGTGTATGTATTTGTGCTCACTGTTCCCTGAATATTTAGATTTTTTGTAATTTTTTATTTTGTAATTTTAAAATTTTGCTAATTTACATCTTATGCTAGTGTTACTGTTTTGAATTTGACTGCGTTGACTGTAGTGAGTGTGTGAAATGTGTTCTATATTTGAAGGTGTCCATGAGTGTGTGGAGAGGTGTCCTGTATTTGAATGTGTCCCTGAATGTCTGAGGGTTTGTTTGTGATTGTGTGGGGGATGTTTTTTGTTAGTGTGTTGGTGAGATGTGTGAAATACAGTGTGTGTGCTGTGTGTTTGCATGTTTATGAGAGATGTTGAGTGAAAAGGTGCGTTAGGTATTTTCTCTCAGTGTTTATTTGTGGACTTTTGTTCTATTATTTTAACTACGCATTAGACTAATTTGGCAAACGTGTTTGTGTGTGTGTGTGTGTGTGTGTGTGTGTGTGTGTAGGTGCGCACTGGTCCAGACACACCTCTCAGAGCTCCCAGACCACCGCCACCACAAAACAGCGCCACCTGCAGGTGAGAATACTTTGCAGTGTTTTCACACCTGGGTTCCCTCTGTCTTCTTCTATGTTGCTTTTTTCTTTACTCTATCTCTCTTGCACACACACACATTCACACACATTCACACACACACACATTCACACACACACACTGCGTAAAAGTTTAATTAATTTAATTAAACAGAGGCGCTGATGCTATGCACAGAGTCTGGCTCCAATGTAGCTACTGCTACACACACACACACACACACACTCATTCCCTCTCTCCATGGTGAGAGTGGGGGAGGGGTGCTAATGCTATGTGCAGACCAATGTAGTTCCAATGTAGCTGCTGCTTTCTCTCAGGTCTTGTCTTCTTCTCCTGCTTTCACACAGGTCCTCCTCTGTTGGCGAGCCTCTCAGGAAGACCAAGGCTGAAGACGCTGGCCCCAATCCCCAACCCCCGCCAGCCTCCGCTGCTCGCGTCTGTCCGCTGCCACGACTGCGGCGGCACAAGCTTCTCCGATTAGAGGAATGTCCAGGCCTGGCATCAAAGGTGGCATTCTCGCATACACACATACACATGCACATACGCACACATATACACACAGTCCTCGCTTGTGATCAGAGCTGAGATGCAAGTGTATGCACACACATACAAATACTTGATGCCTTCTGTTTTGTCTTTGATGTAATTTCAGCCTGTCTCAATGCCATGCGCATGTGAGCCTCCTGTGGTGTGTATGCTGTGTTGCGGTGGACCGCCACGTCCACTGTACAAGGGGGAGTGTGTGGAGCAGCGCCGGTCACGGCTGGACCTGTGTGTTCATCCAGTTCTAACACTCCCATCAGGTGCTGATGCATTGCATACACACACACACACACACACACACACACACACACACAAAACTACTGTACAGAGCAGAACAGATTAAGTGTATTTTAAGCCACATAGAGTGCATTAATTTATTGTGTCTGCTTACAAATAATTGTTTATATGCTCATCATTTGAAAAGAAAGGTGTGTAAAGAAGTTGTGTAAACTAAGAGGTGTTTATATGCTAGGACACACAGAATGTATAGAATATTCTGAAGTTTTTTAATGTCTATTCAATAGATGTATTTTTTAATATTTCCTGTGTGTGTGTGTGTGTTGTAGACATTCCTTTAGCGGTTCAGTGTGGGACGTCTCCGCTGGTCGGCTGTTCCCAGAATGCATTATGTCGAACAGGTGTGTCCATCCATGCCGCTGGTGTGGGTAGGCGGGGGCAGGGAGCTTCAAGGGCGGGACGAGGAGTGAGGAGGAGATTAGTGTGTTCCCGCCCACCCAACACACTACCCCCACTCCAGCACACTGCAGGTGAGTGTCACACACACACACACACACACTACCCCACTCCAGCACACTGTAGGTGAGTGTCACACACACACACACACACACTACCCCACTCCAGCACACTGCAGGTGAGTGTCACACACACACACACACACACACACCCGCACACACTCTACCCCACTCCAGCACACTCTAGGTGAGTGTTAACTACTACTACCTAAACACACACACACTCACACACATGCGTGCAAATACAGAAAACATTATGCATGGTTGTCTTCAGCTATAGTCTTCATCAAGCTTGTCCTCTCTTTCTCTCTCTCTCTCTCACACACACACACAATTCTCCCTCTCTTCCTCTCTCTCTGTTTTTTGCACTCCCTCACACATACACATGCACACACACACACCTCTGCAGGTGGAAGCAGTGGCAGGCCCCTTAGAGGTATGGTTAGCCCTGGAATACTGACTCAGCGAATCACAGATCTCCCTTCCCTGTCTACCACGCCCCCAGCTCCAGGTTCATCCAATCAGGTAAGACAGCAGCTGATGTACAAACAGTGTTGACAGACACATGTTATCATAGAAAGAGTTGAGGTTAATAATGCACCATAAAGGCAGTGTGCACCTGTGTGTTTTGAGGCCACATTCCACAGGCGCTAAAGGGGGCAAACTGTTTTGACATAAATAGCTTGGAGGATATCACATGCATATGCATACGTGTGTGTGTGTGTGTGTGTGTGTGTGTGTGTGTGTGTGTGTGTGGTGACTCATGGCCAGTCCTTGTACAGGTAACAAGGGAGAAAGCAGTTTCAACATTGAATACCTGGTAATATATAATGTGTGTGTGTGTGCTCAGCCCTTGCGCAGGCGTCGAGGGGAGAGCTCTTTTGACATTGATAACCTAGTGATGCCCATGGGTCTGGCGGGACTCGGAGCACGAGTACAGAAGCTCCAGTACAAGGAGATCATCACTCCCAGGTCTGTATATATTTAAACACTCACTCATACTCACACTCAGTCGCTCTCTAATAAACACACACACATACACACAAACACTTCTAATTTCTTTCTTTCTCTCTCTCTCTCTCTCTCTCTCTCTCTCTCTCTCTCTCTTATTCTTGCCAGTTGGAGGGAGTTGGGTGATGAGAGTGAAGAGTCGCCCCCGCCCTATCTGGACTCCACACACACTCACCAGCCGGAGCAACTCCAGGGAGAGACAGAACCAGAGGAGGTGTGTGTAAATGCATATCTCTGACTTGATGTGGATTTGTTCGCAAAGTCCCTTTACTGTAGTTTATTGTTATTGTAATTTTATTTTACTACATTTTACTTTTTTGTCTTCTTGATGTATTGACAGTCTCTGTGTGTGTGTGTGTGTTTCAGGTGGAGGACATGTCTGATGCAGCATTCCTCAGTCGACATGCTACGTGTGAGAGCAGAGAGCGGGGTCGCTGGCGTAACTGGGCACACAGACGACGACGTGGCAGGTGAGATGTTCACACAAACACGCACACATGTACACATATACACATGTACATACATACACACACACACAAAAGGAAAGTTCTCACATGTTAGTCACCACCAAAGACCTGAGCCTGATGCCTGCTCTCCTTCAGGTCCTCCTCGTATCATGGTGAGGGCAGGTGGAGTTCCAGAGGGTTGGAGGGGTCTCCAACTTCTCCAGACTTCAGGCAGGGACACCCTACAGAGGGGGAGAGCTCACCCACTAGTCCCTTCCCCTTCCCTGACCTGGAGGAAACCAGCCTCTTCCTACCTGAAGAGGAACTGCAGGTGTGTGTGTGTGTGTTTGCATGTACACATTTGTGTGTGTGTGTTTGTTTGTGTATTTATGTATATATTTGAGTGTGTACATGCATGTACAATATAGATTACTTCTGTGCAGTTTAAGCAGTTAAAATAGATGTCATGTTCTAGATTAGAAGCTAGGTGACTAACGAGTGTTTACTTTTAACACTCATTAAAACTGAACCATTTGTTGGAAGTTTACTTTCTATCCCAGTTCAACCACTTCTTCATTACGAATCCAGCCTAGTCTAGAACCGCTCCCTCAGTGAGAACACACAACTCTGCTCAGTATAGCCTTTATAAAATTCAGAAAATGAAAATAAATGTTCCTGAATCTGCTTTTCAGGGAGGATCGCCACTGTCTGCTTTCTGTGGGCTGTTTCAGACAGTTTTTTGACTTTATGACCATCTTGTTGTTCTAAGTGACTACTAGGTAAACATCAAGTGTTTACTTTCAGCATAGTAGCCTTAAGCCTACTTTCATAACAGCTCGATGACAAGAACAATCACCTAGACAGCTCTACAGTCAGCAATATCACTGTCTGTTCCATTTAGGCAGTGTTAAGCTATGTACTAATCATGTACTGTATGTACTAATCATCTACTGTTTGTACTAATCATGTACTGTATGCACTAATCATCTACTGTTTGTACTAATCATATACTGTTTGTTGATGACAGGTGACATTGCCATGGGAACGCCGGACGTTCCCACTGATGGAGGCAGAGCTTGCAGCATTGCAAGAAGAGGAAGAGGAGGAAGAGCCTTGCGAAGGTGAGAGCAGCAGACGCAGCCAGAGCACGGATTCGGGCATCTCCCTGGGCAGCCTGGAACTCTCCCCGAGGACCCCTCAGCCAGCAGCAGCAGCAGCACTTCCCCCGGCAACGCTCGCCACAGCAACCAGCTCAACTCAGGACTCTCCGTGCCCTCCAGGCCTCCCGCTCCCCACAACCTTTCTCCCCCGTCCCCCCTCTCTCCCCACACACGCCTCTCACAGTGAGAACTTAAGTCAGCCCAGCACAGTCAAGATCAATCGCTCCCTCAGTAATTACCCAGCCTAGACTAGATCAATCGCTCCCTCAGTGAGAACACAGTGCAGTTCGGCTCAGTCTAGATCAGTCGCTCCCTTAGCAAGAATCCAGCTCAGACTAGATCAATCGCTCCCTCAGTGAGAACACAATCCAACTAGGCTCAGTCTAGATCAATCACTCGCTCAGTCATAACACTATTCAGCTTGACTCAGTCTAGATCAGTTGCTCCAGCAGTGAGCTCAATCCAACCCAACTCATCTTAGATTATTTGCAACCTTGCCCAGTCTAGGTCAAACACTACCTGATCCAGGTTATCTCCCCTCCGTGGCCTCTGACTCACTGCCCATGGTCCGTTGTCACCTGGGAGTCACAGCACCCTAAATGCCCTCAGCTCTTCACTACCGGTTTGACCCCCCTACCTCACTTTTGCCTACACACACAGACATACACACATACACACACCCCATAAATCACATATTCTTTCTTTCTCTCTATCTCTCTCTCTCTCTCTCTCTCACACACACACACACACACACACACACACACACACACACACACACAAGCAGTATAAAGTAATGTTTTCCCTTCCTTAATGTAGGTAGTGTGCAGTCTCTCAGAAGTCCACAAGTTGGAGCGCCTTAGACTACTGTGGTTGTGTACTTTATATACAATATACCATACATTGTATGTATATATTATACTATACATACACATATACATAGTATACATTTGCCCAGAGCGTGTAATGTAGTGAAGCGTTGGATGATTCTGGTGTCCTTCAGGCAATCTCAATTCAGTTTGGGCACACAGTTGGCGGAGTTCACAGACTGGTTTGGTTCTTTGGAAGCCCACCATCTGACCGTTCAACATCAGACTGAGTTTTCCACTGGAAATGCTGCGGGGTGTATTTCAAATCTGTGTTTAGTGACAAAGCTGGGTCAGTTTGCCCGAAAGAAGCAATAAACCTACTAATAAAACAGCCTTTTAAATTTATGCTCCTAACAAAATAATGCCATGAAACTCATCTTTTAGTAGTTTTACAACTTCTCAAGGTTGACTCACCCAAGATTGCACACCCAATTCTTCTTATGGGGTGTGATTCTGAACACCATTGTTGCTAACCAGTTAGCAACTTGGTTGGCAATGAACAATTAAATTGCAGCTAACCTAGTTAGCAACTATGGTTTGGGAAACACACCCCTGGTCCAGTTTGGCTCCAGTGTTAGCTGCTATTTATACCTTAACTGAACACACTACGTCCTATTAGCATATGCTCACACACTAACCTAAAACAACACAAATAGACACACACACAGCAATACACACTGTCCACCCTTGCCTTACATGATATAAACAACAGCAGCCACTTCGACCCTTGTCTTCGTACACCACAAAGACTATCCCCATACATATCCTAACGACCCCCCAAGGACTCTTCCCTCATCATATGATTACATACAGCCTAATAAACCCTGGTCTGGCAGATTAGAAGATTAGCAGAAGTGTACTTCTTACATGCTCTCCTCTACTCCACCTACTAAATGCAAAACCTGGAGCACTAACATCTCATTCTACACACTAAACCTTGTTGGTACCTCCAGAAGCTCTTTTTCTAGACTACATTACCCATAACTCTACTGCACCCCAGCACCTTAAATAAATGTGTACACTGCAATACCCCCAGTCCCCACAGATCTTTGTATGTATGGCCTTTACTTGCTTCATCACTCCCTCCTGAGAGATTGTTCCGCTCTGTTTCTTGTGTCTTCTTCTTTTTTGCCTTGAAGGTCATGCCTACACCCCCTCCAATCCAGCTGATCCAGCACCCCCCCAAAACCCAAACGGCCAATTCTAATGTGAGCCTTAGGCAGACAAAAACCCAGAACCGCTCCGGATTTGGCCTCTGGATGTTTCCCTGGCTGCAGCTGGTCTTGGGTCACCCCAACTACCACCACCACCACCTTCACCCACACCCCCAACCTCCCCATCCATTCATCCACTCATCAATCCTCTTGTTCATTTCTCAGTAAGGACCGACTGATGTGTTGAGTTATTCATCACAAATTACTTCATTTATGTTCTTTTTGTTGTTGTTAATGTTGTTGTTGTTTTGTTTAGTGTTTTGTTTTCTTTTGTTTCATTTTGATTTGGGGCCTGTCCAGACATGGTTTCTATTTCTGTTTGTTTATTCTGGTTTACTTATTTTTCTGTTTTGTCTGCTTGGTGATGAATGACTCAGACTGTTTGTGTCTGTGTGTCTCCCTCGTGCCACACACACACACACACACACACACACACACATCCCAATGAGGCTTTTACTTTGGCTCCAGATAAACCTGAAACAAACTGATATTTGGAAAAGGACCTTTGCTGACATCTGGCTCCCACGACAATGGCATTCATGCCAGACCAGGATCAGAATAGCTTCACACTTAACTGTTGTTGACCATCACATCCAAACATCCATACCTTGCACTCCTTTGAACTGATTTCATGCTGATGTGTGTCTCTGTGTCTCTCTGTGCGTGTGCGTGCGTGTGTGTATGTATGTGTGTGTGTGAACAGTTTGGACAGGTTCTTTGCACTGCTGACAGACTGATGTTATGGTGTATACAAATGTCTCTTTTGTAAGAAAACAAAAACTCACAAAAGAACATGAATTAAAAAAAGCGCACAATGCTCTCAATGCAAAGATTCAATAAAAGAAAATAAGGAAAGTTAAACACCATTATCTTGCTGTCTGTGTTTTTCCGCTAATGAAGCAGGCCGCATAAGCCTAAAGGGTCAGCAGGAAATGGCAAGGCTTGACTTCCTGTTTTGCAGCTGTCCTCACTCGGACTGCACGCCCTGTAAGGCATTATTGGTTTTGACATGTCATGTCTATGTTTAACACCAGGGGGGGCTCTGGGACCTTTAAGAATGCCAGGGACCATAGATGTTGAAAGCTAAAAGTTGTCAGGGAAAATACATGAGCACTTGGTATGTCATCTTTTCCAGCCCATATTTAGTTATTTGAGTGTGAGCAAGGCAAACAAAAGAGAAATGATTAAGGGTTTTGGTGACAGATTGTGGGAAATGTTTGAGGGCACTGGACATGCATTTTGTAGTGTAGTTGCTTATTGACACCACAGGAGGGCGATATTGAGAATACAGGCCATTGCGGTCTTCATATTGTAGACGGCTAGTCTTCCCTTGGTGACAGGCTCCAGTGTTCCACACATACAAATGACAAGAAACCTTTCAGTATGGGTTGGTCAAAATGTCGATTTTAATCGCTCTATAAAATATCCTCTATCTTTGAAACGCAAAAGTACAAATGCCATTAAATAATTCTCCTGTCTTTTATGACAAAGCCCCATGTGTTTCCTAAAGATTTTTCAAAGTACAAACATTTTACAAAACAACAAAACTACATGGAATTATTGCACATCTTTCACTGCCGACCTCAGGAGGGCATCTGACGCTGGGGGGGGAGGGCAAATGGGGCAAGAAGTGGTGGGGGGTGGTGGTTAAGTTAAGACTCTTTCAGTGACATGGAAAACAAACAGGGTGGCAGGAGAATGGGGCAGATATTTCAGAGAATTCTGAAGCCACACTGAAGCCACACTGACTGACTTAGTCAGTCTGATGCACCTCTGTTGCACAACTCCACATTGCAGAGTTAGTGTATGTGTGTGTGTGTGTATATATGTATGTGTGTCTGTGTGTGTGTGTGCATGTATTTGTGTGTATGCACTTCTGAGACTTCATATGAGACTTCTGCACACTAGTTCTATCCATATTAAATGGAAGTATATCATGCATCAATCTATTTCATTTCACAGTGCGTGCACTTGTGCATACACACATATATACACACACACGTATCTGTGTGTGTGTATGTGTACTGTGACCATGCGTATGGCCTTCTTTAGTAATAACTACTTGTAGTTTGGCTGAATGAGCATCTTAGTCTCAATTGAAACAAAGCAAAACAAAACAAAATAATAAACATCTGAGACATACAAACATACCGCACACACTCTCTCTCTCTCGCTCTCTCTTTGTCTCACACACACATTCCCTCTTTCACACTCACATACACACATATGTACAAATTCACCAACGCACATATAAACAATGGACTAAAGCCTGACTTACTACAGACGACAGCAGTTCTCAAACAAGCACACACACACACCCTTAGTGACTGGTGCAGGAGAGACCGGCGGCAAGCACACACACCCTTGGCTCGGCACAAGTGAGAGAGACTGGTTGTGTTTCTATGGTGTGTCCTGGAGGCCACTGATGTATCAGGTGGTATTCCAAACACATATGTTACTGATGGACATGGATATGTTAATTCACACAAACTGGTAAATCTACAAAAACAAGAGCCCTATAATATTATTTTATTTGGAAAATTAAGCTGCAAGACTCTTGTATTTGTAGGTTTACCATTTACTGTAATTGGAGGTCAATTATTAACGTTACTCAATAACCATGTATTCGCATTTTGCCCCCTGGAAACGGGATTGTTTATTTCTCTCTCCGAGGCCCTACTAGACTAGACTAGACTAGCCTACTTCCGGGGCTTTCTCTGACAGATGGTCCTAACAGCATGTGAGCAAGTATTCCACTTTCACTTAGTACTTTGCACAGTCACTTAGGTGATCTGTTGCCTTGCACCGTCCTTCCATTGCGTTCTGTTTCATGTCCAATATAGCAGAGAAATGCAAGCGACAGAAAATAAAATAAAAACAGGTGTTGGACAAAATGGTTCTGCTCAAACACTGCACCCCATTGGCCTTCCAAGCACTGCACTGTATGCTGTTGCTTCACATCCAGTTGAAAGCAGTCATCAGACTCAAGTTCTTGCTGACCCTTGCTCACATGCAGTTCCATGCAGTTAGAACACACTGTGAGACGTGAAAAACACCAAAGGATCCGGACTGCCATGGACTCCAGGAACATGTGCCGCAGAACTGAGGAACTGGTTCAGAACCAGCCCAGAACCAACAGCTACTTGGGAGATCTACCTGTGCAACTACTACAGGTGCGTCAGACTGTCTTGAAGAGGTTTAAGAGAGCAGGAGAGGTACAAAACATACACAAAGACTTAACCAAAACAAACAAAAAAACAAACAAACAGTCTGGCAAAAGAACAGCAAGAGTCTGTCTGCAAAGTCAGACTGAAAAACGTTTGTGTGGGTGTGGCCTCTCAACAAGTCACTCCCCCCTATTTCTCGATGAGTCCCGCCTCTTTGATCTTGCTGTAGAAGAACTTCTCGAGGAGGCTGGCACACTTGTAGTACTCGCTCTCGGGAGGGTTGTACTCACGACAGTTAGTGAAGATGCGCTGCATGTCGGCCATAAACAGCTTCCGTGTCGTGTAGTACCTACTCTTCAGACGCTCACTCATTGTCTTTAGATCTAAACACACACATATAAGGAAACAAACAGAAACACATTTCAGTTAACATGATTATCTTACCCAAATCATGATAGCACAGTATGTATGATTTTGTGAGTGTATACCTTACCCACGATCACATGCTTGTTAATTTGTGAAAGTGAGTGTGTGTGTGTGTGTGTGTGTGTGTGTCTTACCCATGGGGAAGCGGATGACCTGGTAGTACCCTGGAGCCTCACTCTTCTTCACTGGCTCCATGAATGGCCAGGCACTCTGGTGACTCTGGTCACACACACACACACACACACAAACACACACACACACACACAAATGATTAGAAACAATACTTACTGTATTTAATAATATATGAGAAAACTGTTGTGTCTGTGTGCCCTACCTATCTGTCTATCAGGCTGACAATATGTCACATGTGTGTGTGTGTGTGTGTGCGTGTGTGTGTGTGTGTGTCTGTGTGTGTCTCACCTTGACATGCTGCAGGATGCTCTTTAAGGTGCTGTACAGCTGGTCTGGATCCTTGAGTTCCTTCCTGGTCATCAGAAGACACAATAATGTCCACATTAATCACAACACACACACACACACACACACTCACTCTCTCGCTCTGTCTCTCTCTTTCACGCCACATGATATAAACAGACACAGATGTACCAAATGCAAAACTTACCCTTTACCCAAAGGCTTCCAGCCAGTCTCCCCTACAAGAAAAAAGGTATTTTAGTTCATTTTGTTAATGTTTCTGTATATCCAAATCCCCAACCACATCTGCACAAACCTAAATACACACAGTAATACACACACACACACACACACACACACACACACACACACACACACTCATACACATGGTCAACCACAGTGTAAACACACACACATACAAACTTGCATTCTGTAAATAGACGGTCATACTGTAAACACCCCCCCCCCCCCACACACACACACACACACGCACCAGTGTTGCAAGTTCACACTTCACATGAACTAGTCCTAAGTTCAAATCATACAGGAAAAAAATTACTGTTTATTATAATTTCGTTAAGGTCATTTCACAGTGACCTTGTTTGATGAACTACTTTCATTTGAACTAGTCCTTGCAGAACACTGACACACACACACACACACATACACACACACATACACATGCATTATGCTTTTACGACCTCAAAGCATTGTGAAACACAGAAACACTCAAATGGATTCTGGAAGTACTTACGGATACCGGGAATACTCTCGATGGGAATCTGCCTAACTCCCTCCTTAAAGCAGGACAGGCCTGGATAAACCTTACGGATCTGAGCCTGCTTCCGCTCAATAAGCTTTTTAATAATCTGAGAGAGGAGAGGAGAGAAGAGGAGGGAGGGAGAGAGAGAGAGAGAGAGAGAGAGAGAGAAAAGAAGCACTGAAATCATATTATCCATAATGATAGTATATCCAAGTGACAAGGGATAGTTACACATATGAACAAGTGAAACAGAAATAGCAACAAACATCCATATGATGTATTCTTTTTATAAAATAGAAACACAC
>JAIFZK010000211.1:450000-475000 GCA_027481765.1 Tenualosa thibaudeaui
CGCACGCACGCACACACATTCACATACACGCACACACACACACGCACGCATACACACACATACGCATAAACATATACATACACATACCAATAGTTATTGATGAAACAGTGATAGATGGATGATGTATGTACGTGTGTGTGTGTGTGTGGAGATACAGGTATGTGTGCGCACTTGGGGAAATGTGTAAGGATGAGTGTGTGTGTGTGTGTGTGTGTGTGTGTGTGCATACAAGTGTGTGCACTCACTTGGCGAAATGTGTGAGAATGAATGTGTCTATGTGTGTGTGTGTATGTGTGTGAGTATGTGCACTCAGTTGGGGAAGTGTGTGTGTGTGTGCGTGCGTGTGTGTGTGTGTGTGTGCACTTACTTGGGGAAGTGTGTGTGTGAGGATAAGTGTGTGTGTGTGTGTGTGCGTGCGTGTGTGTGCACTTACTTGGGGAAGTGTGTGAGGATAAGTGTGTGTGTGAGGATAAGTGTGTGTGTGTGTGTGCGTGTGTGTGTGTGTGTGTGCACTTACTTGGGGAAGTGTGTGTGTGAGGATAAGTGTGTGTGTGCGTGCGTGTGTGTGTGTGTGCACTTACTTGGGGAAGTGTGTGAGGATAAGTGTGTGTGTGAGGATAAGTGTGTGTGTGTGTGTGCGTGCGTGTGTGTGTGTGTGTGCACTTACTTGGGGAAGTGTGTGTGTGAGGATAAGTGTGTGTGTGCGTGCGTGTGTGTGTGTGTGCACTTACTTGGGGAAGTGTGTGAGGATAAGTGTGTGTGTGAGGATAAGTGTGTGTGTGTGTGTGCATGCGTGTGTGTGTGTGTGTGTGTGTGTGTGTGTGTGTGCACTTACTTGGGGAAGTGTGTGAGGATGAGTGTGTGTGCGTGCGTGTGTGTGTGTGTGCACTTACTTGGGGAAGTGTGTGAGGATAAGTGTGTGTGTGAGGATAAGTGTGTGTGTGTGTGCATGCGTGTGTGTGTGTGTGTGTGTGTGTGTGTGTGCACTTACTTGGGGAAGTGTGTGAGGATGAGGGTGCGTTTCTCAGGGGGCAGTTTGTCCTTGTCATGCCGTGCCTGCTGCAGGAGCTGCTTCCTCATCACAGTGAACACAGAGCGCAGCAGCGTGCGGCCAAACACCTGAGTCGCCTCGTAGCGCGGCAGGCTGTCACAGAACTGAGGGACGTTACAGTAGCACAGCCACCTGCCAAACACACACACACACACACACACGTAGACCACATGCACACACACACAGAACACCAACATGTAGACCACTCTCACACACACATACACACAAACATATAGACCATACACACACACACACAAGCAGGTTCATAAAAATACATAAACACATACACACACACAGAAACACACAGAGATGCACTCAGAAGTGCAGACAGAAATACAGGAATCAGTCTACAGCTTTGACACTCCCTGATGCACCTACATTACACCTGTAGTACACACCTCACATGCCTGCATCAAGGTACACACATTCCAGGAGAACAGCTATGATGTTTGAAACAGCCTTCGGGCCCAGTTCTGTTCTGAAGCAGGCATGGAAGTGGGCCTGCCATAAATACTGACACACAATCCATTCAGAAATCTAAAAGTAACCTGAGATTTGGAGTTACTCTACATTTAGCTTACAGAGAGCTGAATGTTAGTGCGTCATACAAAAGATCTTATATGGGATGAGTAGATAATGGGATTAGGTAGTCTAATATACGGACAAATAAGAAATAAACTATATACAGTAAACAACTTGACAGGGAGGAAACAAGTTTTACTGATTTTATTGATTTCTGTAATGGGCTATTTCTGAGTGCTTATCTACAGTAAGAAAGGTCTGGGTGGTTTATTATTCATTTAAATACTGATGCATCTTCTACAATATTAAAGCATTTGAGACTATTTCTGAAGAGACTAAATATGCAAATATACAGTAACAGAACACACATATACAGACACAAGCACACAAAGACATAACATAACAATTCTCATAAACCCCAAACACACACCTTCATTCAAAACCACTGTAACCACAGGGACATCAAATGAGGTTAACACTGAGCCTGAAGCTTTGACAAGAAACCACTAGGATTCTTTGTGTGCCATCATCAATGTGTGACAGACAAACCTGGTGTAGTTGACCTTGTAGCTGGCCGCATCATCAGTAGGCGCCCGCTGTCTCCTCTGGGAGGGGGTCTCCAGCTGCCAGTAGTTGATCTGGTTCAGGAACATCTTGGCCAACTCAACGATGGTCTGTCGCTCACGCGAGGGCAGATGGCTGAACTTGTACTGCACAAAGTTATTCACTCCCTATTGACACAGCGAAAAACAAGAACCGCATCCACCACGTTGTCAGTCTCTGCAGCAAAATGGCCAATGACCCCTTGAATAACATCTCCACTCTTCACAAAACCAGGTCCCTTAAGGGACAAAACCAGGTCCCTTAAGGGACAAAACCAGGTCCCTTAAAAAAGCTCAGGCAATTTTAGCTGACCTTCATCATCCCCCTGTGTGTGTACATTAAGGGGGGGTGGGGGTATTTATCTTAACCTGTTCAATACTGGGCTTCTCAAACGGGGGACTCTCCAGGAAATCATAAAGTGTGTGTGTGTGTGTGTGTGTTAAGGAGTGTTGGGGGTTTCTCAGACAGGGGACTCTCCAGGAGATCGTAAAGTATGTGTGTGTGTGTGTGTGTGTGTTAAGGAGTGTTGGGGGTATTAACCTGTTCAATACTGGGCTTCTCAAATGGGGGACTCTCCAGAGCTTCTACTGTTGGCATTCCCATCTGCAGAATAGATTTCTTCAGCAGCTGAAACACACACACACATACCCACAGAAACACACACACACGTACACAGACACACAAGTACAAACCAGAGCATTAAGTAAACGTATGAACAGTAAACAGTTAGGGCCAATAGTAGCAAGTGAGTCAGTAGTAGTTTTGATGGGACCTGTAGCTGAGTGAGTGAATGAGTGACTGAGTGACTGAGTGAGTTATTAAGAGAGTGAGAGTAAGTGAGAGAGTGAGTGAGTGAGTGAGTTAGAGAGAGAGTGAGTGAGTGAGTTAGCGAAAGAGTGAGTGAGTGAATGAGTTAGTGAGTGAGTGAGTGAGTAAGTGAGTTAGCAAGAGAGTGAGAGAGTGAGTTAGCGAGAGAGTGAGTGAGTGAGTTAGCGAGAGAGTGAGTGACTGAGTGACTGAGTGAGTTACCTTGAAGAGGGAGAAGTACACCTGCTTGGTGTCGGGGTCCTCTTCCTTGTGCACACAGTTGTACAGGTACTCCACATCCAGTGCGATACCCAGCAGCCTGTTCACCTCCTCCTCCGACACGTGCTCCAGGTGAGTCACGTGATCACCTGGCCCATCACAGGGAGAAGGTACATCAGGATTAAACACACACACACACACACCGATATACACGCTTCACTTGCATACACACTCACACACACTTTACAGATCTCCATATTTGTTAGATGAACATAAGCCCAAAATGGGATGAAGTTAATACAATGAACTCTCTTTCTCTCTTTCTCTGTATGTGTGTGTGTGTGTGTAATAATTATAGTATCAGGATCTACAACATGTAAGGAATGCCAATATTGTATCCTGGCCCAGGCCCAGGGCTTCCCCAGATTTCTACCTGCAACATGTGTGTGAGTGTGCCTGTGTATGCGTATGCACTTGTGCACACATGCATGTGTGTGTGTGTGTGTGTGTGTGTACTCACTGAGGGCGTGGCTACAGCTGCGACAAGGCTCCAGCAGGTTGACAGCCACCGACTGCTCCACCCGAGGGGGTGTTGGGGGAGGAGGGGTGGGGGGAGGGTTCTGGCTCTTCCACCCATTACATTTGCAGGCTCCCTCTGCCTGCTCCGAGACACACCCATCAGTTAGTGTGCATGAAAACTAATAAACCTGGTAATAGAACAGCCTGGAGTCCTCATCCTCTTAGTTAAACAAAGCCAGCAGGCTGCTCTATTAGCAGGTTTACCACTTTATCTAGGCAAACTAAGCCAGGTTTATCACTTAACAACCTTTATGGAACACTTTTTCCAACCAACAGCACTTAGTGACCTTGAACAAAGGGGTTATGGATTGATGCATACTCCTTTATGGAGTATGGCTATGGATTGATGCATACTCCTTTATGGAGCAGTGCTATGGATTGATGCATACTCCTTTATGGAGCAGTGCTATGGATTGATGCATACTCCTTTATGGAGCAGTGCTATGGATTGATGCATACTCCTTTATGGAGTAGGGCTATGGATTGATGCATACTCCTTTATGGAGTATGGCTATGGATTGATGCATACTCCTTTATGGAGCAGTGCTATGGATTGATGCATACTCCTTTATGGAGCAGTGCTATGGATTGATGCATACTCCTTTATGGAGTAGGGCTATGGATTGATGCATACTCCTTTATGGAGTAGGGCTATGGATTGATGCATACTCCTTTATGGAGTATGGCTATGGATTGATGCATACTCCTTTATGGAGTAGAGCTATGGATTGATGTCTCCTTTCACCAGAAAAGATGATACACTGTTTAACTAGGATAAGGAAGCAGTATAGCAATTTACCCTTTTCTTTGAGTTACCGAGGTTTGTCACCTCTTGCAACTAGTTTGAATTATAAATAAACCAAGTACTAGGAATACCCCTCTGGTATGTTTATAACAGGTTTACAACACTACTAAATATCAGGTAAAAAAAACAAAGATAGGAAGAAAAATATAAACAAAAATAAACAAAAAACGTTCCGGTGGTTTCTTGCTTTTACTCATAAATATATCTGACATAGTACACTTCCTTTTATTTTCACACATGGCTTCTATTTCCTAATCTCTGTCTGAAATTGGCAAAGAGAGAAACGACTACTGAAAGAGAAAGCCATTTTAACCTTTTTTTCTGTTTTTTTTTTTACTATGGCTAATCTGTTTTGAAAGTGACAGTAACTGACACTGCAACTCCAGTAGGCCTATCAGCTGGGAGTATTTTGCAGGCCTCCAATTATCAACAACATCGCTGTGCGGTGGCGTGCCCAGCCCGGGAGCGCGCACGGGGGCGCAGCAGCTAGCCCCGCCCCTCAGCAGCTGTCACCCTGTCATAACAAAGACGCTACTCGGGGCTGGCCGAGCCATGGAGTCGACAAACATAATCTCACAACAAACCCCATACGTCAAAACACATACACACATACACACACACTAACTCACACACACACAAACAAACACACACAGTCACTTTTCGCTCCCTGTCTGGCATGGCTGTCGTCCAGAGCTCAGTGTCCTGTTGCTATAGTATAGGCTACTCACTCAGCCCAAGATATTCAAAACACTGGACTTGACAAGCCGCCAAGTATGTGTGTTTACGTCTTCCCTGGAATGGGGCAGCTGCAAAGTTTCCTTTGCACGTCGTGTAAATATCCGAGTTTTGGCATTAAAATGCTTCGTCGTTTCCTGTTTAACTTTCGGGCTTGTGAAATGAGGCAATATTAAAATGCGGGAAATAAAAAGCACCAGCTTAGGGGCCCTTCTGCTGTGCTTGCAAAATGAAGCGCTTGTCAGCAGCGCACAAGCACACAAACCAAAACTAAGTCATAAGCGAACGCCATAGCCACAGACGGAATGGTTGGACGAGGAGACAGGTAGGCACGGGTACCTTGCAAGAAGAATACACTCCTAGTTTCTCCAGTTTTTTCGGTCGCGGAGAGGCACGGAACTGCGCCTTCTTGACGGCGATACGTGCAGATCCGACCGCGGAGCCCGAACACTCCGTTCCCCCGGCTCCTGGCGCTGTCGGGGCCGAACCCGAGGCTCCGACGGCAGGGGAACCCTGCGGGACCCCTGCGCTTTCCGACATCCCGGGGAGCCGGCCCGAACAGGACCCGCGAGCCGAATCTTCGACGCTCTCTCGGACACACACCCGTTTTCCACTTCTCAACAGCGGGATTCAGACATGGCGTTCATCCCTTTTTTTTCTTTCATTTGACATTGTAAGTCCGTCTCTCCTCCGCTAGGGGACACAAATGAATATTCCTCTATGAATCGGCAGGGTCACAAAAATGCACTCATTCGTTAACAAAATTTCAAGGTCAAACCAGATCCTGCGGAGAAGACAGACTAAAGACTGGGCCAATGACCACCGCCGCCTGATGGACAGGGTACTGCTAACATACACAATTAGTCTATTGCATTCAGAGAGAGTTGCATTACCAGCCAACGTTACTGATTGTGAGACAGCTATGTGCGTGTGCGTGTGTGTGTTGCGAGGGGGCGGGGACATGGTTATTACGATTTCATAATTGAGTAATAGGCCTACACGAAAGCCTTGTCGTGAAGCAGGCCCTATTGTAATACTTTTGCTGGTTTGCGGTGAGATTGTAGGCCCTGCTGCAAGCTTTAGTGTGAATGTTCCAGTCAGTTTCATCTTCAAGTTACATCAGCCTTCTCTCCCAGTGTGTGTAGCAGAATAGACGCCAACCTGCAGCAGCGTCTTTGAGGGCACATGACTCGTAATCTCTGCATCACACCTGGGCAGTGGAGGGATCACTGATTCTTTCTATCAGCACGTCTCCACACCTGTATGGCAGACGTGTTCTTTTCTCTTTGGTCCCTCCCATCATGTCTGTATCATACCCCATAAGCCACACACACACAAAATAGCTCTCTCACACATACACCCTCCCCATACTGGATACAAAAAGTACCTAAAGATTTTAAAACGACTTTCACACAAAAACTGCCACCCCATTCTGGAAATCTTGGGTTAGTATCAACCACACACACACACACACACACACAAACACACACCCTTTTCAGGCTGTCACCATCTGCCCCTGACAACAGCTGATTCTTATAAAATATTCACTTTCATGTGATTATATCATTAGAATAAAAAATAGGACCAAGGCTCTTTATTGACTCTCCAGAGACTAATCTCAGTCTATTCTAATGATTTCTTTATCAGTATAACTTCCCACCCTGTCAGTCAGAAATGCCCAATACGTCCACTAACAAGGAAAACAGTGGAGATATTTCATAAATGAACAAGGAAATGAAAAAGAAAGATCCCTTCCTTTCTCCCCTCTGAGTTTTACTGGCCAGAGGCAAAGTTGACTATTTCCCTTAATTACTACTAGCCTGCCTCTACTGCTTACTTTTCTGGAGCACTTTTCAAGAAACCCAAAGCACTTTACAGGGGAAGGGGGACCACCACTGCCAGTCACTAACCACCACCAATGTGCAGCAATCACCTGGGTGATGCATGGCAGCCGATATGCATGGCAGCCAGAACACTCACCGCACACCAGCTTCAGGTGTGGAGAACGAGGGAATGGATGAATGGGCCAGTTACATTTAAACCAGATCTGGGCCAAACCTAACAGGATTTAAAATATATTTGTACCAGGTGTAAACTGGACCTAAACCAGACTTGCCAAATGTGGGGGCACTGGTGCAGATGGCTACAGTTCACAGTGAGGATCAAGAACTGGGGTTCTAGTAGAACTGAGAATCTAATATTTTAATCTACTGGAGTTGTATGCCTCAGACCTCTTATCAATGCTGGCAAGGTTTTTGAGATCATAGGCATGGGTTTTCTGAATGTAGAATTGAAATAAACAACAGTCGTATAAGGTTCACCTCGATCCAATAAGCTGTTATGGCTGTTGCAGTAACACAAGTTACATTGCAGGTTCATGTCTTGATACTTGAGTAGACTGTAAGGAATTCATAAGGGATTGGTAAAGACAATGACAATGTCATAAATATTGATCAAATCCAATCAATCCCCACCCCTCGGCCTGTACTACGGTATAAGTGGGCAGGCCCCCATGAGGACCCAAGTTTGAGTCCGACCTGCAGTCATTCCCCACCCTGTTTGTCACTCCCATACACTTGTTGGTTTCTCTTGCCTATCCTACCACAATTAAAGAAAAATAAATACAAATAAACAAATACAAATAAAAACAAACGAAATAAAAGTTTAAGCCAAACATAAATTGGTTCTTTGTGAAATCTACACCAAATCTATCAGATGTTAAATGAATCGTTGCTATATATAAGCCAGAGCTGCAAACCTGAACCAAATGTTATTTTATTATGTATTACATGTTTATATTTAGATTATTTATACATATATTTATTAATTTCATCGCATTTGGATGGAAACAGACCCCCAAACAAGCGTCTGTCAGCTGTGATCTCCCTCAGTCAAACTGCACTGCCCACAGCAGAGCCACTCACTAAGCAAGTCATCAGAGTGTATTCATGTCTTTATTGATGTTTTTATTTGGTAAATGAATAGTACTGTAAAATGCTCGCATTTAGATTTGTTGTTTTTTTTTTCTTGTTTTTATTTTTTGCTTTTCCTTTTAACCCGGCTGCATTCAGCACTCACAGCCAAAAAAAAAAACATGTAGAACACACACACACACACACCTGGTGAATGGAGAACGTTCTAGAGGACACAGAACATGTGGAACCCTGTGTGTTTGTGTGTGTGCGTGCATGTGTGTGTGGTCCTGTGAGCGAGCAGGCAGGAGAGAGTAGCTCTCCCCTCTCTCCTCCTGCTCACCCTAACCTTCACCCATCATGTGACCAACAGCTAGCCAGTGAACCACAACCTCTGGGGCAGTGCTTGGTTGGTTGGGGTGTTTGATTGATGTAGGGAGGGAGGGGCCACATGGAGTTGGGACAGCTCTGATTGGATAAGTGCAGGGCAAAGGGGCAGGCTGATGGGAAATCTGTTAGGACTAATGCAGCCCTTCAGCAGATTAGAGACTAAAGAAATGCAAGTCTGTTGTGTTTTTTGTTTGTTTGTTTTCCATTTGTTAATAACACTACATACATTTATAAAGACCACCAAAGATTATAATTTAACCATTTCTGTGAAAAATAAACAAAACAAAACAAAAAAAAGCTCATATGTCCAAACCCATATCAAAGCATGTTACTTGTAACTGTACAGTTTTTTTTGTTTGTTTTATCGTTACCAAGACAACTCCCTAGCAAGCATTAGTTGTGTAAATATGAAATGAAAAGTCACTACATTGCATCACCCTATTTACAGTAAATTATTTATATATTTCTCTATGTCACACGGTTATCAGACAGAATCATGAGCATACTTAGTGCAAGGCATGAGAAGACAGCTGTCAGAACTACAGACCAGATGGGGGAGGGGACGACAGTGTATGGGTGGGTGTAATGAAAGAGCAAGAAAGAAGAGCATGGGGGGTGGACTACTTTGGGCTCTAAAAGTGAACGTGTGTGTGTGTGTGTGTGCAACCTACGAACTAAAGGTAAAGTATGACCTGTGAGACTTTTTTGTTTCTGTGCTGTTCTCTATGAGGATGTCCGGACAGCCAAACCAATCTCACTTCTGTACTCACTCACTCACTCACTCACACACACACACACACACACACACACACACACACACACACACACACACACACACACACACACACACACACACACACACACACACACACACACACACACACACACACACACACACACACACACACACACACTACCACTCAGGTTTTCCTCAGCCTCTCCCCCTTTCTCTGTCAGTTGCAGACAGACACACACATGCACATACACACACACACACACACACAGACAATCTTTGTGGCTTGGCCTTGAGAATCACACTAACCCTCTACGCACAACTCCACAATATCAACACGTCAGCTGTGTGTGTATGTTGTGTGTATGTCTCGCTAAGTTTACCTGCAAGCAATAGTGTGTTGACCAAACTTCTATGTATAGTTTCAGGGAACAGCACAAATCCTTGCCGTTGTATTATGCATATTGTTGTTTGTGGTTTTGTTGTTGTCTTTGTTTATCTTAGGCCTTGTAGTGATGCATGCATTCATAATTCTGTTAAGTACATTTAAAACAAGATGAGAAAGGAAATAAAAAAAACAGACCAAAAAAGCAAATCAAAAAAAAAAAAATGAGTCAGAAAAAAAACAAGAAGAAGAAGACTTCATTAGAAATGTTTCTCTGGAGTCCTTAGCTGTGCCAGAGGGCCTGGGCAAAGGACGCCACGCCTCTCGTTTCCAGGGTTACACACAGATTTTGGGGGGTAAGGGGGGGAGGGGATTAGTGACAGCTGAGTTAGAGGCGCTCCATTGGACCAAACTATATTGGAGGCGGAGCTTGTAATTAGTCACTTCCTGTCTGAAGGGCGGGGCTTTGTGTTAGCGACTGCAGAGAAGAGACGAGACAAGACGGAAGGGGGTGGAGCTTAGCTTTGTGTGTTACTGCAGATCAAAATAGTTTTGAGGGGGCAGGGAGGAGGGGGAGGGGCCTCTCAATAGTGACTGACGAATCACAGCGCTGGAACAGGGTGTTGCCTTAGTTACTGCAGCAGGGGGCCTTGGTGGGGGTGGCGGTCTCCGTTAGGTCCACCCCCCTACTCCGCCCACTGTTCGGACCAGCCGCTTGAGGCTCACTCTTGGGCAACCTTTTCGCTGCAAGAGATAAAGAGAGAGAGAGAGTGTGTGTGTGTGTGTGTGTGTGTGTGTGTGTGTGTGAGTAAGAGAGAGACAGAGAGAGATTATAAATCAGTCTGACAAAATAAGGTTCAATTTCATTAACCTCCAGGCTGACAGGCAGAAACTTTGCTAATTACTTGGACATTTCACAGGTACAAATCTCATATGGGAGCAACAGAAATGCATGTATAAAATCTTGCCTTCATACAACATATATGTATATCAAATACACTATACATCTCTATACATATAAAAGGTTACTCCTAACCCCCAAAACGACACAATAACAATTAAACTGATCAGAAATTCAAACCTATTGCCATGAAAATTTCATTGACGTTCATGGATGTCTTAGCCGACGTCTCCATGAAGAGTAGACTGTTGTCATCTGCATAGGACTGCGCATCCTGCATAGATAACCAGCAGAGAGACACCATCAAACCAGACCTAAGCCACAGTGCTGCGCCACAACCCACATATTCAAACACGCACACACAAACAAACAAACAAACACATGCACAGGCTCACTCGTACAAACATACACACGCACATGCACATGGTTGCACACACACATATGCATGCATGCACACACACACGCACGCACGCACCTGGAAGTCAACAGCTCTCTTGTTGGCGAGGTCAGCCTTGTTGCCGGACAGTGCAATGACTATGTTGGGACTGGCCTGTCTCTGAAG
The DNA here is from genome assembly GCA_027481765.1 of Tenualosa thibaudeaui. Classification (NCBI taxonomy): domain Eukaryota; kingdom Metazoa; phylum Chordata; class Actinopteri; order Clupeiformes; family Clupeidae; genus Tenualosa; species Tenualosa thibaudeaui. Next base: position 461,205 of record JAIFZK010000211.1, read on the forward strand.
CTCCTTCACCCAGTTTTTTGCTCGAGCAAAAGACTCCTGAGGACACACACACACACACACACAAACAAAATCAGACCAAAAGACAGGAAAGTCAGATACACACATAGACATTCTGACGAACAGTTGGAAGTGCAATTTTTCCAGACTCCAAACCCAGCAGAGATGATCACTGTGGCTTTGGGATTGAACCTTTTCACCAAACAGGACATTCCATCATTGTGCATTCCACACAGCTCGGAACTCAAAAGTCTAGCATCCTGGCATTACCCGTTTTCAACTTAGTTTGATGGATCTGTCTGGATTTTGCTACTTCCAAGTTCTAAGAATTTCTGAATTTCAACTTGGCCTGATGGACTTAGTTAGAGCTTTTAAGTAGGACTTTGAGTGGAGGGGCCCCTTTTTGCACTTTGTGTTCCTAGTAGGAGGTTGGAAAATACTGACTTCGGAGTTGTGTGGAATGTGGCATTGCCTAAGAATATGGCCCAGACACTGATGTGATGTAGCAGTGTGGTAGACCCATCCACATCATACACACGTTTACCAACCCTGAGTGCTGCTGGGTCTACCTGGTTTGGGTAGAGCTGGAGGAGGTGGTGAGAGTTTGGATACCATATATGTGTGTGTGTGTGTGTGTAAGGAGGTAAAGCTGGGATATTCACCGAGGTCTAGGCTGTTTTGGTCTCCAGCTCTCTATTCTTGGTGTCCTACATTTACATCTTGGTGTACTACATTTATCCTCTATTTTTTTTCTTAGTCTCTTCAGCTGTAATAGCTAGGTTATTAGTAATTATGTGTAAAAATTACATATGTCACAAAGCGGTCAAATTTTGCAGTTCTTTTAGTGTCGGTGTTCCTACCCCAACCCCCAAGTTGCATAGTGGCAGTGCAGGTGATGCAGACGCTCTCAAGCAAAGATGAAGGTGTAATTGAACCTACTGTGAGCTGATGGACCATCAGAAGGATCTTGAAAATATATATAGTTTGAAGACTATATATATTTACCCCCCGAAAATGGCATCTGCAATGTCGGTGAAGAGCTAACTCAATCTGAAAGCCCAAACCTCTCTATTTCTGTTTCTGTTCATGAGTAAGCATGTGAGTATGTGTGTGTGAGCGTGAGTGTGTGTGTGTGTGTGTGTGTACCACATTGGTGATGTTGGAGACTACAATGACTTCCTGTGCTCTTCTATAAAAGCAAAGCTGTGGTATCTCGCCTGTCCTGTATGTATGTTTAGGAATGTGTGTGTGTGTGTGTACCTCATTGGTGATGTCCTAGATTACAATGGCTGCCTGTGCTCTTCTGTAATACATGGGAGTCAAGCTGTGGTATCTCTCCTGTCCTGTGTCTGTGTGTGTGTGTGTGTGTGTGTGTGTGTGTGTGTGTGTGTGTGTGTGTGTGTGTGTGTGTGTGTCTGTACCTCGTTGGTGATGTCGTAGACTACAATGGCCGCCTGTGCTCTTCTGTAATACATGGGAGCCAAGCTGTGGTATCTCTCCTGTCCTGTGTCTGTGTCTGTGTGTGTGTGTGTGTGTGTGTACCTCATTGGTGATGTCCCATATTACAATGGCTGCCTGTGCTCCTCTGTAATACATGGGAGCCAAGCTGTGGTATCTCTCCTGTCCTGTGTCTGTGTGTGTGTGTCTGTGTTTGTGTGTGCGCATGTGTGTGCGTACCTCGTTGGTGATGTCATAGACTACAATGGCCGCCTGTGCTCCTCTGTAATACATGGGAGCCAAGCTGTGGTATCTCTCTTGTCCTGCTGTGTCCCAAATCTCAAACTTCACCGTTGTGTCATCCAGACACACCGTTTGGGTCAAGAAAGCAGCTAATAACCCACACACACACACACACACACACAAAGGGGTAGACAGAAAGACAGACATAGGCATAGACACACACACACAGAACAAAGCAAAAAAGTTATCAGACAGGATACAAGTACAGTAAAAAGGTTTCAGTTTCTTTTCAGAATCTCCAATCAAGTTCCCATTATTTTATGCAATTAGCCTATTGATGGAGTCAGATCACTAATAAACCAATCAATGGCACACACAACACATGGGGGGTCAGTCCCCAGGGGTGTAGGACATTGTGTGCTTTACAGATTCTGTCTGTGTGTATGTGTGTGAATAATTTTTTCCAGCTTTGTTTACTTCCTTCACAGTCCCAAAGAAGGTTTCATCTCTCATCTGTGGGTGTCTATGTGGCTGTGTGTGTGTGTGTGTGTGTGTGTGTGTGTGTGTGTGTGTGTGTGTGTGTGATAAGAATCAAGTTTCAATGTTCAAGTTTTCAATTATGTGGTACTTTTGGTACTGGTAATGGTACTTTTCCCTATGGATAATTCTTGTTTCACTAGGCTGTGTATGCCTTTACTTCACATAAATATACACCATCATTAAAGTAACCTAATGCCTAATTATAACACTCATACACTGCCCTACTTGTCTATGGACCTCACATGCAGGTGTATCATTAAGAGAAGTCTGGACAACAGCCACAGTCTGGTTTAATGTCTTATCAGAGTTAAAGGAACACGCAATGTGAACTTCCTGCTTTTCACCGTGAAAAGACGGCTTTTAGAGGAAGTGGCATTATTACCAGTGAGGCCAGAATAAAGATGTGGACATTCTCTTTGCATTAACAGAGAAATGCCAACAGTGACAATAAGTGAAAATAAGTAGGACTACTATTAATAAGTGAAAATAAGTAGGACTACTATTAATCATTTAATAAGACAACTCAACAACAATTTAACAATTCATTACTGGATTACAGCTATTTTTACTATTAAGCTCAACTGTCAATCAATAACTGGACCAACATGTCAACAATATCAATGTTAGATATGTGTATGAGTGTGAGTCATTCTCTCTCTTCCTGTCTATATATGTGTGTGTGTGTGTGCAAGCACAAGCAAGTGTGAGGTATACCTAATATTAATCAATTAAAGTCGTTTCACAGGCTTAGTCTTTGTTTGGCCTCTGTAGGAAGAAGAAATAAGGCCATCAGCAGCACAGTGCAACGTGGGGCACTGGCAAATCAGTGGGCCCTGTGTGGACGAGCTCTCACTGAGACGAGACAGACACATTTCATGGCCCAAGGAGGAGACGAATTACTGTCTGGGGCGGACGACTAGAAATGAGCGTTTACAGCTACGGAATTTGGTTATCTGTGACTGGATGCCAACCATAAGAAAAGCAGCTATGAAACACATGCTCTTCAGACTGTCGTACAGTAACTGCCAATCAAATACAAGTCTGTGCAAACAGCATGCAGACATGTTTGGGAGTGTAAAAAACTCATGTTTTCATGTGCAAACATTCGTTTGGATATATATAACTATGGTAGTTTGCCTGCATTCTTTATGCAAGCACTGTTTGTACAACTTAAGTGATCTGAGAGTATCTGCATGCTTGTTTAAACATGCACACACACACACACACACGTGTTGGAGAATGTGGTTGTAGGCACACGTGTGTGTGTTAGCATGTTTGTATCAGCGTAGGTGCATGCACATAAAACGCATTAGCTCCAAAAAGGGCAGTGGCAGCATGGCGGTTAAGAAGAACCTGGCCAGCGTGCTAGTAGCCTGGACAGTTGTGCCGTTAAGCGAGGCACTTAACCCTAAGTTGTGTGTGTGTGTGTATATGTGCGTGTGTGTGAATTTAAGTGTGCATCGTTTGTGTCTTAAAATATGGAAAGGGAGGGGAGACATCAGGTGTCTGTGTCTGTGTGTGTGTTAGTTATGTCTCTGCAGGAGACTCACCTCCTATTGTGCTCTCCTGAAACTCGTGAAACTGGCCCTTGACGAAACGCAGCACTAAGCTGGACTTGCCCACAGCAGACTCTCCCAGCAGCACCAGTTTGAATTGGCAGATCTTGTTGCCGGCGTTGGGCCCATTGGGGCGTGTTGCTCCTCCCCGACTGGCCATGACCTGTGTCAATCACCCCACTCCGTGTCACTCACGCACACACACGCAGCACTGTCCCGATGTTGCCGGCTGGCGGGGCCCAAAAACACACACATGCACACGCACACGCACACACACAAACACAAACAAGCAGATGTATGCTTTAATGAAAGCTCCTTTCAGGTCAGGTAATCAGTGACAGTCCACATTGGTTTGCCATACACATGTACTCTTACTGTTCTTTGTTCTCTGTTCATTCATATCTACATCCAGTGATGCTGGGGTTACTGACAGCCACATTAGCAGAGGAAAAGTACAATTGTGTTATGAAAGGTCCTAGAACTTACAATCAGTGTCTACTAACACACCACACTGACGCTATGCATCAAATTAACAAGACTGCAGTAGCTGAACGTTACTGATAAATCAAGATGTCTCTGGCTTAACGTTACTTTGCCAGGCATGCTGCCCATGGCATTATTTGTTAGTTTAAACAGGAAAGGCTGGGCCACTGGCAAACAAACATCTGAGTCAACGAAGAGTAACCAATCTTAAGGCAATCAGAATGTCAACGAAGTTGTCAAAATAAACATAACATCAAGCGGTAAACTGAGGGCGAAGTCACTTCCAAAAACATTGCAGGAGCTCGTACAAGCTAAGATTTAAAAAGACGATAGAGCTATGCTCCGATGCAGAGAGAGAGAAAAAAACAACTGCACCAATGTTAGCAACCTAATATGTGTCATGAGACATCGCTATGGCCCAGCACCAATATCTGTGTTTACAAGAGAATCGAAGTGCTCTGACTCTCCCCTCCAAGACATGCTGCATGTCTCGCAAGTGAGTGACGTTAGAAATGCTCAGGACATTTAACAAACAGGCAATGACACACCTGACAGCCTCCCAAGAACATAAACACATGCCATCACCTAACGTTAACTGTATTGTAGCTCCAGACACTAATACGCTGTATAATAACAAAATAGCAGTTGAAAGCCAGGCAGTAGTAATGTGTTCTCAAACAAAAAAACACGATACCGTAGCAGCCTAACATTATATATCTGAGACAAAACAGAATAACAGGATACAACGTATCTTTTAACTTGCCTAAATTGGCAACTCGATCATTTCCTTATTTGTGGCACAAACTGCTGCCTGTGATGTGCATACAAATGATAGCGCGAACGAGATGAGTACCCTCTGGTTGTTTTCCAAGAACTTAGCTTGCAAATGTTCATACCTGAGCATAGCGCGAAAGTGGAAAACATCCCTAAGAAATTGTTCTGGCGTTTGCTAGCTTATGCTGACGATAACCGCAGCAAGAATCCAGCAAATGCTGATTTCCATTTCTGTCAATAGGCTAATAATGTACTACTACTATTTACAGACCAGCCATCCAAACGCATCCGACTACACACAATACCAAGCTATGTCAACAGATAACTTATTGTCACTCAGCCTGTTAGCTAGCTGTGACAAACAAGCTGGTTGTTGAACTACATAGACAGAAAGCACAGCAGCTATTAAATTAACGTCAGCAATTCGTCGACCCGATGGTTTGAGAGAGACTACAGAACTCAAGAAGCTAATCAAGCAACGACATTATTCGCAAAATCCAGACAGTCTCCCATTCCTCAAATTCCGCATCTGATTTTGTATTCGTAGCTAAAATTATTAAGAGGGCCGCCATATTTAAACACAAAGCAATGGATGTGGTTTAGCTTAGTTGATTACTTGTTTACACCAAATGCCACCGTGGCAAGACAAGACAAGCCCAAAAGCTAACGTAAATAGTTTGACATCAAGTCATATAATGGTGACAACAGATCTCCTGATGCAGAGTAGCTAAAACGTAGCTGCGACAGTGGCTTCAAGCTCACGGACAACATTAACCAGCTAGCTAGCTAGGATGGCTAACAAGTAAATATACCAATTAACCTACATTGATAACTGGCAAAGCACTATGCGGCACATGATGTGTTTCAAAAAACGAACTGTGCAAATCATTGCCACTAAACAGTTATATCACTGTACCAGCGTAATCAGCTGTCAAAACAAACAGGATGTTAACAGTTACCGAATTCAGGCTAGGGCCCGTTTCATTATTGTCATCTTATGATGCTACCTAGCTAGCCACCTAGCTAGTCAGCAAGCGAAGCAACCTAGCAAGAACGCAGCTACTGTTACAGAACTTCCCCGAACATATCATTTGTGTTACCTGGGAGTCAGCTGATGATTTTCACTACACTGTTCTCCAACGATATGGTCTGTTTATGATCGCGTTGGGTTCAATTTCGTTGCGCTGGACCGTGAAATTATCTCAACAACCCCGATCACGTCTCCTCCTTTCTTTTCTCTCGCAACTTCCTCTTTAGAACCAAAACACCATAGAGATTAGGGCCTATGTAAAACACAAACAGCGACTTCCGCCCCTGTGCCACGTCAGATGCACAGTCTATGGTCGACAGTGGGCCCTTGCAATACAGTAGGCCTTTGCTGTAGTTTGGTATTTCTGTGGCTTTGCTTTTGAATGCAGATACATGAAGATTTCTGTTATTACAGTGAAACCAGATCATACCTCTGCTGCATGAGATTCATCATGCCATCTAAGAATAGTGATTTAGACATAAATAAACTAAATGCTATGTGAAGTATCAAGCATTAATTCATTATGGATGTGAGAAGCCATAATTTGTTTTACTTGCATAGCCTATGTGACTGCACTGAATGGCTTAAATATGGGTTACATATTTTTATTTAATTTTTTAAGTGACAGAAGTATTACCAATATTTAATTTGTTTAATTTAAAATGTAATTATTTTATGCATAAACAGATTGCATTGAATATTGAGTTGTAAAATGATTCCTAAACATTACAAAGCTGTTCACAAATTGTTCCTGGCCTGTATCAAATAGACCCCAATGAAAAGGGTGCAGCGTTTCCAGATCCCATTTCAGCCTTGCCAGCAGAGGGTGCTCTAACCTTAAAACTTGCATACAGTTCTGGAAAGAATGTGTCATAACAAATATTTTAGGGGGTTGTGTTATGTGCCATTTTATTTTGTGTCAGGCTCAACTACCATTTCTAGCTTCAGAAATCTAAATAAAAATGTAACCCATTAAACCCTCTTAGCCATTAAATTACAACTAAATATACTGATTTCTGATCATTACTGATAACTCAGGACACAAAATATTTCCCAAGGGGCTTTTCCCAACCCTCATCCAGTTGTTAAACATTGGAACCAGAGGAGGCTGTAGAGGACATCACTGAGCTCAGAGTAGGGTGACAACCCCAATTTCTAGGGATACTGGTGGTCTGTCCCAATAAAATATAAGAAACCCTGATTTTTGAAGCTAGAACATTACTTATTTTAAAGATACTGACTGTAGAAATAGATTTTTCCCAAGGCAAATTTAAAGAAATGTCCCTGATTTTCATCTCAGAGGTCTGGTCACCTTACCTCCGAGGTCTTGCTTAGTAGGTGTTGACACACACACAAGTGTCGCACTTGACACACACAGAAAAATGAAAAGACATTAAAAACATAGCTAGACCACTTCAGTCAGTCATAAATACTTTATTAGTGTAAGGGAGGAAATAAAAGCGCAAACATGCTCTATTTGTTTTAGTAGCGGTGTTTTGTTCAAAGGGTGATGCTTTCATTTTCTTTTGTTTTGTTTTGTGATTAGCTATGTACTCTACTTGTGCTATTTGAAGACTTAAATGCTGGACTAGAAAGCGCTGGGTAACTTAAGGTAACAGGACAGGGTGTGATGTGAGGACATGCAGGATGTCAGTGGGAATCTCAGCGGTGACTCAAATAGACCATTCATTTGATGGGCATTTCTCCTATAACACTCATACAGACAACCTGATTGCACAACTGATTAATTTTAATCCCAGCAATTAAAATGAATTAAAACATAAAATTCTTGTTCAGAGCGGATTTTTTTTCAAGACGGAAGGATAATTGTATTAGCTCTTTTGCCTTGACTTGATGACAGTCAATGACAGTTCAATTAGTTCAACTCAAGATGAAAGAATCTGACAAAAAATTAAAGATATGTGTCTCCCTACAATCTTCTAAGGCAAATTGGAGGATGGCAGTAATCCTATTAAGTTCTAAATTAGCAACTGAAATAAGTTACTGACAAAAGTTTTCTCACATTCTCCACATCTCTCTGTGACCACACACATCTAAGTGATGCTGGATGAAATGTTTGTGTTTATGTGTTTATGACACAGAGCCAGCTCAACCTTCTCCTTGGTGCTTCCCAGGAAATTCTTCACAATGATTTAGTTGTTTGTTTGTTTGTTTGTCTCCAGTTCTCAGACTGGGGCAGCATGGAAAGAGCATTTCTGTTGTTGTTGTTGTTGTTGTTGTTGCTGTTGTTGTTGTTGTTGTTGTGTTGAAATGACCGTTTCACAAAATAGAGTCCTGCTGAACCTGTTTAAAAATGCTCAATCAGTATTGTGGTGTTGTCTGTGAGGGAAATGACCAGTGGGCCCAGTGGGCCTGATGTTTCCTCATAGCAGTGGGGTTGGTAATGATGCATGTAGTGGATTATACATGGTGGCACTGTACAGCTGAGGTGCTCTCCAGTGAGCTACTTATGTCCTCCTGTTCTTACTCTCCATAAACACACATGCCCTCTCTCACATGCAAAAACACACATACACACACACACACACACACACACGTACGGACAAACACACACACATTTTCCCATATGCACACATACTCACACACACACACACACGCACACACACATGTACGGAAAAATACACACACATTTCCTCATATGCACACATGCGCACACAAACACACATATCTCATTTTCTGAGCCCGTGGAGACATGCCATTGTAATATACGAGACGTCATTTTTTCAAGGCAAGCACCTAATGAGTCTGCAACACGGACACAATTCTGTTTGGTAAATGACACCGTACAACGCAAATGATTATTTTTTATTATTCAGCAGCTACACATCTTTACAACATCTTTACAGCACAGGTAGCATAAAATGTATCAAACATTCAGAGCTTCAGAATTGAAGTTATGGTTCACGTTATGTAGTTCACCTCTGGGTCTGTGGGCTACATGGATTCTGATCTCAATATGGACTAATGCCCATTTATTTGCTTTTGCTTTCCTGTATCTTTCTTTTCTCTTTTATTGAGCTAATACTCCGATTTATGCAATTTCACTACATGTCTTACATTAGTATTTCAAGGTGACAAATAAACTCCTTGATCCTTGATTGTGTCTTAGCCAACTTAAAACGTTGACACTTATAAACCTGTGTCAATCATTATTTTACCAAAATGCATTATTTTCAAATAGGCATTCACATTCATTTATAAAACGGACTCAGCAGTCAAAGCATGTTTCTGAGTTAGCAATCAAAAAGTTTCGGATTGACACAACAGTCTTTTGTTCTCTCTGTCTCACCACTGATTGAACATTCTGCGAGTCAAATACACAATGATTCCGTGCTGCCAAGTCATTCATTTTCTACAGACATTTTCTCCAACTTTGTATGCCAGGCACCGTAATAAGGCTTTGGCATACTTTTGCAGCTAAGAGCTCACCAGCTGTACCCTTCCTGACACTACTTTTTTATATCTGTCACGTTGAAAACGTGGCCCTGTGTGTGTTTGTGTGTGTGTGTGTGTGTGTGTGTGTGTGTGTGTGTGTGTACTGTGTATACTGGGCCTTAGGTGCCGTATCTTGTCTGGACAGTGGAGCCGCTCTTTGTGTCCATTTTTGCACGGAAGAGGAGTTTCCTGAAAAGCCCCTTAGGTCTCTTGTGTTCTCCCCTAAGCTGAACCTCGGAGGAGACAGTGGAGAGCACACACTGCATTCTGCATGAGGAGCAGACATGCATACGTATGCATGCACACAAGCACTGTCGCACACACATATGCACACACACATATACAAATGCACACACATACACACACACACACACACACTCACACATTGCCCAAACACTTTACAAGGCCACAATCGCACACTATCAAACACACATTACCCACACACTTTACAAGGCCACAATCTCACACTCACACACACATTTACACACACATTACGCTTACACGCATATACAAATGCATACAAATACACCCACTCACAGACCTACACACACACACACACATTAGGAGAAAGCACACTAGATGCGTACAGAGCAGTGTGGGTGGCCACCTTTCTTAAAGGCAGATTATAAAGAGTATTCACTGCTGCTTGGCCTTTCAGTTCTTTGGCTCTGAGAGTTGTCATCACCATCAAGAAAGAACCTTGCCAGACACACACTGATGAGGACTCAATGAACAACACTGACAGCTGAAAGTTGAATACAGCAGGCAGACAGGATTTTGTCTTCTTCTGAGAAACTCCACAGGCAGGTTGTTGTTGTTGTTGTTGTTGTTGTTGTTGTTGTTTGTTGTTTGTTGTTGTTGTTGTTTGTTATTTGTTGTTGTTGTTGTTGGTGGTGGTGGTGGTGGTTCTATTGCTTTGAGAAACCAGGCCAAGGAGCTTCTCTTCAGTATTCAGATGCTGTTTCTCAGGTCTATCTCAGTGGTGTGTGCGTCTGTAAAATAAGGTCACACCATCTGCAGCTCCAAAGGAGACATCAATTTAACACGGCGAGAGTCCAGGTGTGTGTGTGTGTGTGTGTAAATGTAGGGGTGTTTGTATTGGGTGTGTGCATTTGTGTGCACACGAGTGTGTGTGTGTGTTTGTGTGCGTGTGGTTGTTGTGTGGCCTTGACCACTGATCATATCTTACATAACCTGCTCATCACCATATGAGTATGGTGTGCCCCAGGGAACTTTGCATTACCAATCATTTTTTTTCACACACACACACACACACACACACACACACACACACACACACACACACACACACACACACACACACACACACACACACACACACACACACACACACACACACACAAACACACACAGAAATATGCACACACACTAAGGCCACAAACACTATGTAACCGAAGACAGACAATATGCATGCACACAGACAAAAACAAATACACACACACACACACACAAAGAGCACTATAGTGTGTGTGTATGTGTGTGTGTGTGTGCGTGTGTGTCTGTGTGTCCTCAGCATCTGGGGCATGGCACACTAATCGAGTGCTTCTTTAAAAGTGGACAACGGGACCACTGAAATGGAACAGTTCACTTTACATTGTTTCTCTCTGCTTTGTGTGTACTTCAGGAGAAAGAGAGAGAGGGACAGAGAGGGAGAAATAAAAACACAGAGAGAAAGTGAAAGAAGAGAGACAGAGAGAGAGAGAGAGAGAGAGCAGCATATTTGGACTGGGGACATCCTTTATTGTCTATGAAACAGTTAAAACTAGCAATGAATATCTGCTGTTTTTGGGTCAGGGCTATCAGAGTGTACATAAACACACACACACACACACACACACAACACAACACAACACAAAAGCAAAGCCAGTGCATTGTATTTCCACCTCTTATCTCAGCTCTCCTCTTTTATAGTCTTCCATCCTTTTCTCTGTCACCCCTTTTTCCACTCCATTCTTTCGTTCTACTCCTCTTTCCTCTCCTCTCCTTCTCTCTCCTCCTCTCTATCTATCTATCTCTATCTGTCTATCTACAGTATCTGTCTTCCATTAGCTCAACTCAAACACCATGACTATACCCCTTGTGTCTTTAACCACAGCCCAAATTCAGTAAAATAGCCCTGTCCCCCCTCCACCCCTGTTCCTTTACCAAAGTCTGTTTCTAAGATGCCAAACATATATGTCTCATACATATCTTCATTGACAACCAATTCAGTTTATATGCATTATGGCATTTTGGAGACATTAAAAGTCTTCTCACCAACCTATAGATGCCCTCTACACCAGGAAACATTTTTTAGGTTAATTTACCAGGTTCGTAGTTACTTTGATGATAAAATGGCTCATTAAGGGGTGAATAAAGACTCTCTCTTGCAGGATCTTAATCAGTGCAGCGGTGAAAACCAAACTGAAAAGAAATGAAACCGGAATTGCGTTTATTACTGGCTTGTCAGTCAATGTACCTCAATGAAAATCATTGCTGGTTCCTATTCTTTGGTTTGCAAACAAATTCACATGGAATGGTGAGAATGTGCAATATTGGTGCATACAGGGGGAAATATAGGGGGAGCTCCGAGGGTATAAAATCTCAGTCTTGCCTGCTATGCCTTTTGTTGTTATTATCTATGAAAGACTGTCATTAAGGGTGACATGTGGGGGGAATGAATGTTTATTGTACCTCTTGTGCTCAGACTGCTGAGCTTCTCCATACCACCCAAGGGCCTCTTCAGCTGTATTAGTCTGCTGTGGAACAAGAACACACACACACACACACACACACACACACATACATGCTTGCGTTCACACACATACACACACACGTGCACACACACACACACACACACACACACACACACACACACACACCAGTGGGCTATTGACCATGGCTCCACATGGGACAGACCACATCCATCAATTCTCTTTTTTCCAATTTAGGAGCATAAACAAACTAAATATCTCCAAACTGCCTAATGTGAATTAGAGGCGTTTTCAAGGATAACTATGGGACACATTTCAAGGGGACAATCCTGCCCCCCAGGGATCAGTCTTTTAGAGCACAAGAAATTCAATAATAATGTGATATTCCTCAGGTGCCATTTCTCACTCTTTTTCTCTCTGGCTTATTTACACACACACACACACCACACACACACACACACACACACACACGGACATCAATGTTTTACCTTCTTCTTGTTTTTTGGCACCTTTTGTGTTTACCTTGTGTTTCTCATCAAACCTTCTTTTGTCCTTCACCAGGTTTCCTTGAACAGCAAGCACTGAGGAAAAATGGTGGTGACAGGAAGCACACACACACACACACACACACACACACACACACACACACACAAACTATATGCCTTGTGTGTTTGGGTCTGTGTGTGTTGCATCATGTTTCAGCATGTCTGCCCTGCCAGATGTACTGCATGTCACGCACTGTGATGACAGATAGACACACTACACACACACACACACACACACACACACACACACACACACACACACACACACACTCAGACATATACACAGACCATTCAGTTCACACAGTTCTGGCAAAGTTTGATGTGCGTACAGCCCACCACCCATACTGACGTTTAGACAAACACGTACAATGAAAAGGTCATGAAGCTTAAATGAATTATTTATTTACTTAACAGGCATAATATGTTCATAATATCAAAGTTAACCCTGTTCAGATCACTAGACTACGTTCAGGCCGCATCGCAGCTACTGATCTCGGCAGGCCAGGAGAGAGGGTCAGTGTCCCGATTTCAGTCCATTTAGCTGTCAATCAAATGTTTACAGTCCCTCTTCAGCTCTGGGGTATAAAAATACAAATACATATATACTTTCTACATATACGACCCCCAGAATGCATAATACTTTCAAAAGAGTTTTTTTAGTAGTAGTAGGGGGAGATTCTATCACTCTTTGTTTACAGTACATTCATAGAAGGATACAAATGGCTGTGCTTTGAACAGGAGGAGTATTGCCTTTTTCTGATTGGTCCAGACTCCTGCTCACAGGGCAAGAGTTGGAGATATGAGGTGACGACTGGACAGGATCCAGCCAATAAGGAGCAGTCTGGGTGATTGTGTCCACAGTGAACCACCCAAATTCATGTTTGCTCAGGTGACAACAACAGATTTGCTGGCAGACTTGCCCCTTTGCACAATAGGTATACAGACAGTCATGGGTCATGAAGAAGCTTATCAACTTAGATACAATGTGTACAATTGCTGTTTGAAAACAACACGTTCCAGA
>JAIFZK010000211.1:490000-492500 GCA_027481765.1 Tenualosa thibaudeaui
AAACTCTCTCCATGAATCACGCACAGTCATTCATCTAAATGTCATTTTATTAATAGCCCCAGCCACAGTCGCTTATGTGTCTGTGTATGTTTACAGTCATTTGCTCAGGTGTGTGTGTCTGACAACAGTTGGTCACTCACACTCGTTCACGTGTGTCTCTGATTACAGCTGCTCGTCACACTCATTCACATGTCTATACACTGATCTCTCTTTCCCTGGGCTGGCCACAGCTGAAGCCACATCGTCATGGTGACAGACGTCCGTCTAGACTGCGTAGAACAGCGGCATCCATCATTGACACGCCGCCTCAGTCATGTCTGATCGCTGCCTGATCTATAATTCAAAGCTCTATGATTTAGCTTCACATTTAAATTTCCACCTCTGTCAGGTTGTTTCTTTTTTTTCTTTCTCTCTCTTTCTTTCCTGGGGATACACAAACACACACACACACACACACACACACACACACACACTAACACACACACATGCATACACACTCATGCTAGGGAGGCTGTGGCAGGGTGAAAAGTGGCAGGGTGAAAAATGGGGAAGAATCTATATTGTAGGAGTACAGGGATGCTGGGCAGGATGGGTCTGGGGGAGTGTGTGTGTGTGTGTGTGTGTGGTTATGCGTAGGAATGAGTGGTAGACTGGTGAAGGGATTGAGTGTATGAGGGGTACAGAACAGGAACAGGAATGTGCTGTGTGTGTGTGGTGTGTGTGTGTGTGTGTGTGTGTGTGTGTGTGTGGTGTGTGCGCACACATGTGTGTGTGTATGTGTGTGTGTGCACGCTTGCATGTAGTGGGTAGTGTGTGTGTGAGTGTCTTTGTGTGTGTGAGAGTATATTTATATGTGTGTGTCTGTAGAATGAGAGGGACACCAATAAAGAGACCCTGGTAGCAATCGGTAGATCAGTGTCAGCTTGTTAGACGTATGGGCAAGAGAGTGAGTAATGATGCCTGTCCTCTCCCCCCTTCCTCCCAATCGACCAGGCAGCACTACACCACTGGGCTTCCCTGTGCCCACTCGTCCCTTAGCGCTGTCACTAACGATTAATCAACAGACACGCCTGCAGTCGCCCCCAGCTCCTCGGCAGCAGGATGTAGGTCACACCGTAAAACACCGGTCCAGCCTGCTTCGAACGGGTTCGTTAATTAAAGACAGCAGACCTTGTTAGCAGAGAACGGCATCACCAGACAAGGTTTCTCTCTGGGATGGAAATATGTTGTGAGTAGTGAGAGATTGGTCATCTATTCGTCAAGGTAGTCAGTCCGTCTTGTTATTGTAAGCTGTGCTTTGCCTTAAAGGGATATTTAGGTGCAAATCAACTGTCAGTTGTCTTTACTTTACTTTACTTCAGGCCAGCCTCCCCTACAGCCACTTGTTTTGCACAGGGGCACATATGTGGCAGCCAAGATTTGAACCCATAACCTTCAGGCTACTAGCATGCTAAACAGGTTCCATAAGTGCTATGCTACCACAGCCCTGAAATGCTCCTTTCACCAAATCAAACTAGGAGAGTACATGACATGTTTCTCAATACTGTTGAGCTCATGTCAATCAATTAAAGGAGGTGTGTCTCTGAGTGTGTGTATTAGTTTAAGTTGACTGATTTAGCTGACACTGCTATTCAACGTGGTGTGTGTGTGTGTCTGCTCATGCGTTTGTGTGTGTACCGACCTGTGCGTGTGTGTATTGTGTGTGTGTGCTGACGACCGTGTGCCTGTGTGCTGATGTATTGGTGTGTGTGTGTGTGTGTGTGTGTGTCTGCTGATGGCTGTGTGCCTGTGTGCTGATGTATTGGTGTGTGTGTGTGTGTGTGTGTGTGTGTGTGTGTGTGTGTGTGTTACCTCATTGGAGTCGATGCCATTGTTGACGGACCAGGTGGTCTGAAAGTACTCAAGCATACGTTGCTTGAGCTGCTGGGGCAAGTGGTGCACGCGGATGAAGTCCTTCAGGTCTTTGGTGCGAGTGTGGTACGAAGACCAGCGAGAATACATCCTCTGGATGATCGCCGTCACGTTACCAAACACCAGAGCGTGCATCAGAGCTGACACCACACACACACAAACACACACACATACAAAAGAGTGTTATACTTTTGATGATCACCTTGGATGATTGCTAACACTTTACCAAACACAAGAGTGTGTATCAGAGCTGACAACACATACACACACACACACAGAGCGTTATGCTTTTGATGATCGCCTTGGATGATCGCTAACACTTTACCAAACACAGATGTTTGTATAAGAGCTGACAACACACACACACACACAGTAGTGTTATACAGTACTTTTTGTAGTACTCTGCTATTTTATGCGTGTGTGTTACGAAGACCAGCGAGAAAACATCCTCTGGATGATTGCTATCATGTTACCAAACATCAGCGTGTGCATCAGAGCTGACACCACACACACACACACACACACACACACACACACACACACACACACACACACACACACACACACACAGAGCGTTACACTTTTGTAC
>JAIFZK010000211.1:497500-535000 GCA_027481765.1 Tenualosa thibaudeaui
TAGTAGAGCAGTCAATTCTGTCCAATTAAGTCTCGTCCGGACACGTCCGGTGGCTGCTGCTCATTAGAAATAAAATCCCTTCCTAGAGCAGCCTCTAGAGACCTGGTCTAGGTCTGTTTCATAACAAAACACTTTGCACTGATAATGCTACAGAATAGATCACCTCCTCACTTCGACACTCACCTCCCCCCCTCCTCCTCTCCTCCCCTCCCTCTCCTCCTCTCCCTCTCCTAATCTCCCTTCTTTTCTTCTTCTCCACTCCTTTCAACTGCTCCTCTTTTTCTCCACTCCTTTTTTCTATTCTTGCTTGCCTCTCCTCTCCTCCTTGAGTCTGTATAAGATGGTCACAACCATGGGTGTCAGTATGTAGCTCCAGACAAATGTCCTATGCTTAAGTGTGTGTGCGTGTGTATGTACATGTTTCTGTTTCGAGGTACAAAAGTGTTTGTGTGTGTGTCTATCTATGTGTGTGTGTGTGTGTGTCTATGTGTTTGTGTGTGTGTGTGTGTGTGTGTCTATGTGTGTGTGTGTGTGTCCATACCGATGTCCCATGTGTGTGCGTTGGCCTCCATCTCCTTCTTGCCAATGACGTACCAGATGCAGGCCATCCAGTGAGCCAGCAGTGCAAACATGGACATCAGCAGCGTTAGCACCACTGTGCTGTGCTGTGAGTAGCGGTCCTGTGGTACACACACACAAACACACACATCACATATCACACACAAACACACATGCGCACACACACACACACACACAAACACACACACACATGCACACACACACACACACATCACATATCACACACAAACACACATGCGCACACACACACACACACACACACACACATCACATATCACACACAAACACACATGCGCACACACACACACAAACACACACGCACACACACATATCACATGCGCACACATACACACACACACACACACACATCACATCCCACACCACACATACACACAAACATACACAGTTTTTTTCAAATGGAAGAGTAACTGCTTTTTACATCAGAAAATCTGTAGGCCGTCTAATGCTACACTGTTTAATGATACTTATGTCACACTATGACTGAAACTATGATGTAAGACTAACATATAATATATGGGTCACATTACATTTAATTTTTTGACTTCATGGCAAGCCGCATGAAAGAGAGCAGAGGGCCACAATTTGCCCCTGGGCCTTAGATTGGCCACCCCTGGTCTACAGGCTGCATGGAGGAGACGTGACTGTGAAATATGTCTGGACTGTCATAAGAGATGTGTTGTCTTTGCTAAAACCAGATTAAA
The DNA here is from genome assembly GCA_027481765.1 of Tenualosa thibaudeaui. Classification (NCBI taxonomy): domain Eukaryota; kingdom Metazoa; phylum Chordata; class Actinopteri; order Clupeiformes; family Clupeidae; genus Tenualosa; species Tenualosa thibaudeaui. The sequence goes on from JAIFZK010000211.1 coordinate 498,802, forward strand.
GTGTCTAAGAAAGTGGCCTGCTTGTGTTTCATGATTGGATTGAGTGTTATCATTCCATCATTCACAAATCAGTCTATACGATAATGTTAGCCTACAGATCTAGCCTGTTAGCCTAATCTAGCCTACAGCAGTATGCGGTGTGGGCACTGTTATTATAGTAATGGCAAAAACAGTGTTTGATTTTGTCATTATAGTTATTATAGTTATATTATTATCAGTGAGGTGAATAGACCTTGAGTCAGTAGAGATCACAAATAAGACTCCAGTAGATGAAAAGGTACTGAATTGCTAAGTGTACTGAATCAATCCAAAATAAAAGCTTCTGAACAGCCCTGTGTTCCTCCCCAATTACACCACAACAGACATGAAGTGCAGACAGGAGGAGGGAGGACAGGACAGCTCCTCTCTCTGCCACACAGGAAATGCTGTGCTGACATCAACACAGCAGGAATAACAGAGATGCTACTGCTACTGCTGATGAGGATGAGGATGATGAAGATGCTGCTGATGGAGAGATCAAACAAAGCCGGTATATTTTCACTCGTCTGAAGGAGAGAAATTAGACGAATGCAAAAACTCACCATTTTCTGCAGCAGTCGGACGATCCGTAGCAAACGCACCGTTTTCAACAGGTGGACCACAGACACCTGAGAGAACAGACAGGTGACAATGGGGACAGGTTAGATAGATAGATAGATAGATAGATAGATAGATTCATATATTAACAGATAGATAGATATGTGATGGAACTCACTCCAACTCAATTACCCGTCTACCAATGGAATAAATGCTCAAGAGCGACAAGGAATGGAAATCATGGGTGCATAATCTTTCACTTCGGGCTCATATAAAAGCAATGTCAATCACTTAGCTGTGTATGCACACACACACACACACACACACACACACACACACAGACATGCACACACATGCACACACACACACACACACACACACACACACACACACACACACACACAAAGTCATTATACATGTGTTCCACTGAGGTCTGACTCAGTGATGTGTCACTGCAGGTGGTGAAACTATGTGTGTGTGTGTGTGTGTGTGTGTGTGTGTGTGTGTGTGTGTGTGTGTGTGTGTGTGTGTGTGTGTGTGTGTGTGTGTGTGTGTGTGTGTGTGTGTGTGTGTGTGTGTGTGTGTGTGTGTGTATGTGTGTGTGTGTGTGTGTGTGTGTGTGTGTGTGTGTGTGTGTGTGTGTGTGTGTGTGTGTGTGTGTGTGTGTGTGTGTGTGTGTGTGTGTGTGTGTGTGTGTGTGTGTGTGTGTGTGTGTGTGTGTGTGTGTGTGTGTGTGTGTGTGTGTGTGTGTGTGTGTGAGAGAGAGAGTGAGAGAGAGAGGTTCATTGGTAACATAACACAACAACACACAGTTACTCCTACTACAACACAACACAACACGACACAACAAAGTACAGCACACAACTCTTGTATTTACAATAAATGCCTCATTAGTGCAACACAACACAGCAGCATGCAGTTAATCTTTCAACAACTAGCTCACTTCAAACACAAACAGCACAGCACAACACTCATTAGTGATTCATTAGTATAACACAGCAACACACAGTTACTCCTACTAACACACAACACAACACAACACAACACAACACAACACACAGCGCAACCCACCCAACACAACATGACACACAACTCCACAACACAACAGCACAGCTACACAGCAACAGATACTCCTACTGCAACACAACACAACACAACACAACACATAACTCTTAGTGTTTACAGTAACTGGTTCATTAGTGTAACACAGAATTATGCAGCAGCACAGAGTTGCTTTCACAGTAACTGGTTCAGTGCTCTGTTGTGCCTCTCACACTTGCACAGAACAGAACAGAGAGGAGGAAAGATTCGCAGTGAGAGAGGACTGGAATGGGGAACAGGAATGGAGAGAATACAGTGGGAGAGAGGGGAGGAGAGGTGACCCAGTGTAGATGATTAATGGAAGTGCCACTCTATCTAGTAGGGAAAAGGAAGGCTGTTCTCTCTGCATTGTGTGTGTGTGTGTGTGTATGTGTGTGTGTGTGTGTGTGTGTGTGTGTGTGTGTGAAAGACAGAGTATGTATCTGTAATTGCTACAATGAGGTGGGAAAATGTCTGAAGGCCATGTAACACGACACGCCAAGAGAACCTGCTGAAAACCTGCATTGTGTTTACCTCTCATAGTACTGCTGTCCCTCCCTCCATCTCTCTCTTCTTTTACCTTCTATTCCTCTCTTCACTGCCCTTCATCTCCCTCTCTTTTCTCTCTCCATCCCTCTCTTTTTCTCTCCATCTCTCTCTTTCTCGCTCTCTTTCTCTCTCTCTCGCCATCTCTCACTTTCTCGCTCTTTCCATCTCTCTCTCTCCATATCTCTCTCTCTCTCTTCATCTCTCTTTTGCTCTTTCCGTCTCTCTCTCTCTCTATCTCTCTCTCTTCATCTCTGTTTCGCTCTTTCCGTCTCTCTGTGCCTCCTTGGCTTTGTCTTCTCTAATGGGTCCCAGTGGAACTGTGGTGCAGTTTGATTTCCTATTGTTTTACAGGGTGGCAGCAGAAGGACCCTAGGTCTGATCCCGACAATCCCGTTTTTTTTCTGAATGCCTGTATATATGTGTGTGTGTGTGTGTGTGTGTGTGTGTGTGTGTGTGTGTCTGTATCCGTATATTGTGTGGGTGTGTGTGTGTGAGAGAGAGAGAGAGTAAGAGAGAGAGAGAGACAGAGAGTGAGGGAGAGACAAAATGTGTTTGTGTATGTGTGCATGTGAGTGAGTGTGTGTGTGTGTTTAATAGTGTGTACAAATGTCTGTGATTGTGTGTATTTGTCTGTGCATGTGGAACTGGTAAATTGGCCTGTCCTTGAGCCCATAGATCTCCACTCTGTCAGCATCAGTAGCCATTCTCTGCTGTTTACCAGCACAACAGCCCATAATAATAACGACCGTCTGCACCGAAATGCTTCATAATAAAAGCGCAGGCTGCATCAGTGGGGATTTGACCTGAAATAATCCACTGTTGAAGCAAAGCCAATATTAGCAGCAGTCTCAATCATTCATAATAAGACCCAAGTTTATGTCAACAGCCATATGCTCACAAATGCTTAGAAACACCAAGTACATACAGCAAATGTCCATTCGCATTGCATTAGAATTAGTCTGCATCCGTTACTGATGTCATCATGTGATGGGGCTAAACCAGTGAAATAAATCAGTAACGATAGAAACATTTACCCTGTAGCGGTTGGACTCCTTTAGTAACGATAGAAACATTTACCCTGTAGCGGTTGGACTCCTTTAGTAACAATAGAAACATTTACCCTGTAGCGGTTGGACTCCTTTAGTAACAATAGAAACATTTACCCTGTAGCGGTTGGACTCCTTTAGTAACGATAGAAACATTTACCCTGTAGCGGTTGGACTCCTTTAGTAACAATAGAAACATTTACCCTGTAGACTCTAAAGGAGGACCCACTGGACTCCTTTAGTTTGTGAAGGATTTTTGTCTAGTGTGTAGATTCCAAAATTGAATAGTGTCAACACATCAGTGGACACCGTGCTTAAAGGCTAACTCTCGTATGCTGTGTGTTAAAAGCTGAAACATATATACAGTCTTAGGCCAAAGATGTTGACTACAAACATTTAAGGCTTCAATCAGACAGTAATGACCTAGTGCAATTTCCAGGAATTCTGGGTATCAACAGTATCAGAATCTCCATTCTGTAGAATCTGTTGGGTGTAATTTTGTGTATGTGCACCTGAGTATGTGTGTGTGTGTGTGTGTGTATGTGTATGTGTGTGTGTACACCTGAGTATGTGTGTGTGTGTGTGTGTGTGTATGTGTATGTGTGTGTGTACACCTGAGTATGTGTGTGTGTGTGTGTGTATGTGTATGTGTGTGTGTACACCTGAGTATATGAGTATGTGTGTGTGTATGTGTATGTGTGTGTGTACACCTGAGTATATGAGTGTGTGTGTGTGTGTGTGTGTGTGTGTGTGTGTGTGTGTGTGTGTATGTGTATGTGTGTGTGTGTGTGTGTGTGTGTGTGTGTGTGTGTGTGTGTGTGTGCGTTTAGTGTACCCACCACGCTGACTTTGAAGGCGTACAGGAGATCAAAGGGGAGGGCTGCCACCAGGTCTATGATGAACCAGGTGGTCATGTAGTGGATGCAGATCTGACGAGCGTCAAAGATCACCTGACCAGACTTACTAACGTAGGATGTGCGGAAACTGAATACGATGTCTGGATGTAGCCCAGTAGGTAAACAGACACACACACACACACACACACACCAAAAACACAGGAGAAACACATCAGTACATTTCAGCACTTACGTGATGATTTCTTGCCATTTGCAATGAGTGCATGACATTCATATAATGAATTCATGTTTGATTAATGTTTTCAGGGAGGTCACATGGTAATGTCAATTAAAGTGTGAAACATGCACCATTAATCCTGTATATTGGAATTGAGTCCAGTCTGCCCTTTCAAATGCCCCTTCAAGCATCTGAACTGACAAGAACCTCGAGAATCATTTTAATCTAATCTTTTTTTTTTCTCAAGAATCTTTTTAATACCAAATACAATTTAGGTCAACATCAGGAAAGTATTTAGTAAGAGTCCATTGGTTGAATCCAAATGTCCTCCCTAAACTCTATATACTAAAGCCTCACACTTACAGTTTTTCTTGATTGCATTGATGTAGCCATCACCTCAGAATCCACGGTTTCAAATTGCAACCCGAGTCAAAACAGAGGCACTTTGCCTAAAATCACACAATGTGTTGTGCAAAAGTCTCTTTGGTCAGACAGGCAACAAAAACACAGATGCGTTGCAACGAGTTAGATAGTCAGTGATGGGCAGCAAGTGGAAGCAATTTGGCCACACGTCGCCAGGTGGGCGGGGAAAAAATGTAAAAGCTGTCTATTTTTATGCAAATATTGGCCAAAAAACTATGTGATTTTCTATAATACCCAATCCGATTGAAGGCATGTGTGATGAGGTACTTTGAAACTGAACTGAACTTTGACAGAGCTAACCCAACGATTGCTATTTCTGTGTTAAACTAAAAAGTTTGGGATTTGTTGAGAAATATTGACTGTTAAATCTGAAAACATAGGTTTGTAACCAGAAAATACATTTGTGGTGTTATACGATCTCCATCCACCTACTTGCGTTAGCAAGTTAGCAACCAACTACCAACGAATCACTGCTTGTTTATGCGCTAGCAACGCCTCTGCGGCCAGTGTAGTGTAGCCTGCTGAAATCGCCTAGTCGCCGGTACATGTGACTGTAGGGTAATGGTGACACATTTAAAACATGCAGTCTTAGGCCAAAGAGGTGGACTACAAGAGAGTACTATGTGGAACTATGTGGAAAATGTGTGAAACCAATGAAATCAGGATAACACAATTGGAAGTGCTAGGTTCTGCTGTGCTAAGAAAATGAGGATGAAGATCAAGTGGATCCCAGTTTCATTAAGTGATTCTTAGCAATCAAGAGAAACTGTAACAGGCATGAATCAGCCAATCAAGAAGTTGATACATGCCAATTACTTGAAGTCATTGATGGTTCAGGATTAAGCCACTGTGTTAGGCTTACAGTAATACGGGCCTCAACAAACAGAGATGCTTTAAAACTAGATTTTAAATTACATTTTACATCTTAGCCAAGTATTTTTGTTTTTAATATTGGATTTTTTGTTGTTTTTGTTGCATTGTTTTTGTTGCATTTCACATGTCAATGCCAATAAAGTGCATTGGTATTTGTATGATATGACTGTTTACATGAAATTTGAGTATTTGTTATTTTTGTACATAAAAAAGTACAAATCACTTCATGTAATCATTCACATCATACATGGCATTTGCCATGGCATTATGGATGAAGTTTTCTGTGGAATGGCCCAACTATAAAACATCACATCGCCTAAAAGAAAAATCAGTTGTCCCACATTCACCCTCACCAATGATGAAGAGGATCTCCACGGCGATATCGCTGACGGTGGTGCTGCGTGTGAGGTCATCATCGCCAATGAAACACACATTGTAGGGGACGGTGACAGCCACATAGAAAGTGGCCAGCAGAATCAGCCAATCCCAGCCGGCCTTGAAACTACTGAAGTGCAGTAGGATGAACTTGGACTTCTTGGCGTCTGCGACCTTATACTCCGGCAGGGCAGGAGGATCGCCGAAAACATTCTGTGACCACGGACACACAGGACTCAAGTCACAAGGGAGGAGACTTTCAAAGAAGCCACGTTTACTTTTGTTTCATTTTCTGCAACCCTATCACCCTCCTCTAACCTTCTTGTCTGGTCTGGGTCGGTATTCCTCCTTGCCCTCGTTCCTTCCTCCCCTGACTTTTACAGAACCAGAGAAAATGTAAAGACCGAGAGGAATATCATAGAGACAGAGATGAACTGGCAGCGATTCACTCACTTCTGAAAAAGAGGGGTCGTCTTCCATTCGCAGACTAGACAAAAATAGTGAAAAAAATATAGAGGGCACCAAAAAAATAAATTTTTGTGTGTTAAATGAACTGGCAGCGTTTCATTGGCCTAAAACTACCACACGCAATGGAGAGGTAAGAGACTGTATTGAACAAATAAAAAATTAGCCTTGAGTCGTGTAAAAGAATTATTGGGTTTACATGCACTTCAGTATCCCTTGACCCTGTGTTGGTAATATTTGGGATACAGTTTTTAAATGCGCACAAAGCCAGTACTTCATATCCGATCATATTCGGGATACAGAAAGTCTCCGATGCGGCGCAATGGACTGTCTTTGTGTGACTGAATGAGTCTTGCCCAGCGCCTGCACAGACTTCAAGCTGAAACTGTCTATTCAGTGGTAGTCTATGATCAAACTAAGGAAAACTCACTCATACAGATAGGCAATGCTGAGCTGAATCGTTACTGTTATTTGACATGGCAACACCTCTAACTGTTGCAAAGAAAGGTTGAAAATCAGTTACTGAGTGGTGGAACTGAGTGTAGCAAATCATTGTTATGTTAGATGTGTCTCACAGGCAGGGCCAACTCCTCCCTTTGACAAGCAAGACTGTAGCCTCTATGCAGACCTCTATGGATAATGCATATGGTTTTCTGCCTTGCAGATAGCCAAGAGTGTATTGTTTGCACTTTTATGGTAAATTATCATTCATATGGTAGCCTACTATTCATTCACTTTAAATGTGATAAATGAAATAACTTGATCTCATGCTTTAATTTATAGTAATGATATTCAAAAAGTTTTCTAAAAAAAAAAAAAAAGTTTTCTAAGTTTTACATTTTTCTTTCAATGAGTTTTCATCAGCTTTTTCAAATAAAATAATTAACTATCTTGTCTTATATTCAGGCAAATTCGGTATTTGGACAAAGGATGCAAACCCTCACAAGACTAGGATGGGCAGTTCTCATGTAGACCTAACCTACAGCTGATTGGTCCAATGACTGAATTCAGTGGTAGTCTAAGATCAAACTACGGAAAACTCACTCATATAGATAGGCAATGCTGAGCAGCTACATTTAGCTGTCAGGTCCAATGACTACTTGAGTGTCTATAACTGAACATGCATACAGGACATTACATCTAATGGCCAAGTGATACAGACACTACAAACTGTAGAGTCCAGCTTCTTTCTTCCTATTTTTTTGTCTGTCTCACTCTCTCGCACTACATCTCTCTCTCCCTCTTTCTATCCTCTCTCTCTCTCCCTCTCCATCTCTCTCCCCCTCTCCCTTTCTCACTCTCACTCTTTCTCTCCCTCCCTCCTCTCTCTGTCTGGTACCTTGTTGAGTTTGATCTTGCTCTTGTGTCTGTGTCCTGAGATGTGGTACAGCACTGTGTTGCTTTCCTCTCCTTTTCTCTCTCTCTCTCTCTACCTCCCCTCTCTCTATCTCCCTCTCCCTCCTTCTCTCTCTGTCTCTCTCTCTCTGTCTCTCTCCCTCTCCCTCCCTCTCTCTCTCTCTCTCTCTCTCTCTCTCTCTCTGTCTGGTACCTTGTTGAGTTTGATCTTGCTCTTGTGTCTGTGTCCTGAGATGTGGTACAGCACTGTGCTGCTCCTCAGGCGAGCCGGACCGAAGGGGGAGCCGCCCTTTACCTGCCCCTGATGGTGCTCTGGAGAGATAGAGATAGTGTTAGCTGAGGCACACACACACACACACACACACACACACACACACACACACACACACACACACACACACACACACACAAACACACACATACACACACACACACAAACAAACATACACACACACAAACATACACACACACAAACATACACACACACACACACACACACACACACACACACACACATACACATACACACACACACACAGAAATAGCCCACTCCATACCAATAAACACTGACACGTGTTACAGTAAAGAAAAATAGCAGTCCCAAGGAAATGAAAAAATTTGAGAACCACAAACCAAGATTGTGATTTCACAATTAATGTTGTATTGACTAATGAGGCAGATAGTTCAGAGTTTGTACTTACTGGAGGGAATTAATGAAGCTGCCTTACACTGTAACTGTAGCTCTGTAGACAAACTAGTCTGTGTGTGTGTGTGTGTGTGTGTGTGTGTGTGTGTGTGTGTGTGTGTGTGTGTGTGTGTGTGTGTGTGATTTTCCAGTGAAAAGCAGTGAGAAGCCCAAGTGTCAGCCTCTGTTGCCCAAGGCTACATGAGAAAATGTCATTTATCCAAGCCAGACCCACACTGGCACTAGTCCAAGAGGGCGTATGGTGTGTGTGTGTGTGTGTGTGTGTGGTGTGCATATATGTGTGTGTGTGCATGTGTCTTTTTTACTGATGTGCAGTTACAGTAATGTCACACACCCACACGCGCACACACACACACACACACACACAAACACACACAGAGTGAGGCACTGGGGAATTAGTCAGATGCTCTACAGTCTATTTTAGAGCCTAATGAATCTCCACCCAATTTATTACCAGGGAGGTCAGAACAGAGAGAACAGAGAGAGGAGAGAGGGGGGAAGAGGAAGAAGAGGAGGAAGAGGGGGAAAGAGAGAGATGGAGAGAGAAAGACAGAGGGAAAGAGGGGGAACAAGAGACGCAGAGGGAGGGAAAGAGAAAGAGTCTGTGTGTGTGTGTCTCTCTCTCTTATTCTCTCTCTCTCTGTGTTTGTGTGTGTGTGTGTGTGTATGTGTGTAAAGTTAAAGGGAGAGGAGAGGGAAGGGGGTTGTGAACAGGGAGCACAAAAGTGAATCAAGAGAGACTGGGCTGAAAAACATGAAACCATGGAACAGGGCACCATGACTTTGGGTGCATATGTGTGTGAGTCTGTGTGTGTGTGCGTGTATTACCCCTCCCCCCCACACACACACACATACACACACACACACACAGGCTGCTGGCCAAATGGTTATCTGGGTTGGTAACCAGGTACATAGAACAAGGATTTCCTCTTTCCCCCCTGCTCTCTCTCTTTGTCAAGTTCTCTCTCTCTCTTCCTCTTTCTCTCTTTTGCTCTCTTTATATCTCTATCCATCTGTTTTTCCTGTTCTTTCACTCCATCTGTCTCTCTATCTCTAAATTCAGTTAAATTCAATGAAGCTTTATTGGCATGAATTACAATATCATTATTGCCAAAGCTGAATGACATGCATATGCAGCACTGACAAAACTGACAAAACACAGACAAACATAACAAACTAAGTCAAAGTCATGAAAAAATCTGACATGTATTTTATATCTTTCTCTCCCTCTCTCCTCCCCATGTCCATTTATGTCATTTTCCTCTTTCTTCACATCTCTCTCTCTCTCTCTCTCTCTCTCTCTCTATATATATATATATATATATATATATATATATTGCTCTCTCTCTATTACACTTCATATTTCTGTCTCCATCTCTTTCACTCTCTCACTCCATCTCACTCTCTCCATGTCTTAAATTATCTATCGATCTGTGTTTCACACAAACTCAAACACATTCTAGTACACACATACGCACACACACACACACACAGACACAGACACAGTGAAAGGTGAAAGAGACAGAAACACACACACATACACACCTTCTCTCTTCTCTTCTGGAAGGGCCTTTGATTTGCTGTCTGTGATGTCCTTAAAGGAAGCCAGGAAGAGAACCACATCACCTTTCTCATTCTTGATAGGGACGATATCCAGCAGACACCAGAATAGTCCATCTGCAAAAGACACACACACACACACACATTCACGCAGACATATACATGCGCACATGTGAAAAATACACATATACACATACACACCCGACACGCATGCACGCATACACACACACACACATACACACACAAGACACATGCTGAGTTGATCACAAGAGAACATGTATATTTCATGTATATATAATATCATGTTTGAATGTGTGATTGTGTGTGGTTGTGTGCGGGGGTGTGTGGGGGTAGGGGTTGAGAGTGCATGTCAGAGTGCATGTGTGTCTGTTTTTAAGGGGGTAGGGTTGTGTGTGTGCATGTGTGTGTTTGTGTGTGTGTGTGTTTGTAATATGTTTGGCCTTAGGGGGAGTTCTATGTCACTGCACTCAGCTGGGCATACTGTTTAAAAGAACAGAATAAAAGCTATTAGAGAGAAAAAGAGATAGAAAGAGAGGGCTAGAGAGGGAGGTGAGACAAGAGAGATAGAAAGAGAGGGAGACAGAGGGTGAGGGGGTGAGATGAAGGGAGGGAGGGAGAGAGAGAGGCTGACACAAAGAACAGAATAAAAGAAGCTTCCGCAAAGAGAGAGAGAGAGATGGTAGTAGACAGACAGAGACGAAAAACAAAATAAAAGAAGCTTTCCCATAGAGAAAGCGAGACAGAAAGAGACAGATTCAGAGAGACAGAAAGAAAGGGAGAGAGAGAGACAGTTTGTAGTAGACAGACAGACAGACACAAATAATTGAATAAAAGAGGTTTCCCCAAAGAGAAAGTGTGCGCGAGAGAGAGATAGAGAGACCGAAAGAGAAGGAGAGAAAGAGACAGATGGTATAGTAGATTGACAGACAGACACAAAAAACAATAAAAGAAGCTTCCCCATAGAGAAAGTATGCGTGAGAGAGAGAGAGTCAGAGAGACAGAGAGAGAGGGAGAGAGAGAGACAGTTTGTAGTAGACAGACACAAAGAACAGAATAAAAGAGGCTTCCCCATAGAGAAAGTGTGCGTGAGAGAGACAGACAGACAGACAGACAGAAAGAGAGAGAGATAGAGATAAATAGATGCTCTTACTTTTAAGAATATACAGTAAATATATTTAAATTTTCTTTTAAAACTGTATTAAAACTATTATTTAAATATACGTTTTCTTTCTTTCTTTCAGCTAGCTTGCTAGCTTAGCATCAAATATGATTATACGTTTCCTTTCTTATTTAATTTGATTTGATTTCTTCTCTTGCTTTTGTTTTGCCTAAAACAGATATTGTGTCTGTTCGGATTGTCACGTCAGCCAAATTGTCCTGCCAAATAAAGCTCATTTGAATTTGAATTTAGAGAGACAGATGGTACTAAATAAACAGACACAAGACTTAAGAAGGTAAAGGCTACAGTTTGATTGTAATTTATAATAACTAGTTGTTTATTAATATATGTCAATCCAGCTATAAACACCAGGTCCACAGCAAAGTTGCTATCCTAGTATTGTCAGACTCTACAACCTTTATCCAAATATTATCACCATTAGAACCGTTCTAGATTCCCTATCCCAGTAGAATCTGACCATAGATCTCTCTCTACCCTACCTCTACCCTATTAGAAACTATGTTCTAAATCATCTGTCTTTATAGACTATAACATTCTCACCTGTGTCTTGTAGAACATTTTCTTGTTTTTCAGCCCTGTTTTTTGCAAAAAAAAACCTTCTTTCTCTTACTTTATATTCTCCTGCAGAATATCTTCTTATAGTTATAACCGGTTCTCATGTGGAATATGTTCTTGCTGTTCTCACCTGTTTTCTTGTAGAACATGATCTCCTCCTTGAGCTCGCTGCGCTCCTGCAGGGCGGTGTCGATGCGTTGGATGATGGCGTCGCTGGTCTCGGGCCCGTAGAGGAACTTACAGGCACAACTCTGCTGCATCACCTCAGAGCGCACAAAGCCCGTCAGCTCACAGAAGCCATCGGAGCAGTAGACGATAGGGTAGCCCTGGGCCACCTGCGCATTGGCCAGGATGAAGTTGCTGTCTGTGGTGTGCACACACACACACACACACACACACACACAGTTGTTATTTCTTTGTGTTGCACTTTTATTCAGAGCATACAAGATATTGGCAATGCAAATGCAATAGGAAAACATATTTGTGTATAAAATATATACACAAAAACAATTATATTTTATGCAACTCAACATGGCTACGTCCTCTCGGACAGAGAGTAAATGTGTTAACCTACCAACACACACACACAGACACACACACACACACACACACACACACACACACACACCTTACAGGAGAAAAGCATCTTCCGAAATCAATCTCCACCTCAGGATCAATCATTGCTGTCCCCAGACAGGACCACTTGGTTTTACTCACAAATCTCATTTAATGCCTCAATACGCTTCACTATGAAGCCCCTTTAATACATTCCAACCATCTGCCGGTCTGGCAGGGAAGGTCGAAAAGTGTGTGTGTGCGTTTATTAAATATTATCATTTAAATATTTATGATCTAATACGTCTCTCACACTCTCTTTCTCTGTCACACGCACACTCACTCTCTCTCCCTCCCTATTTCTCTCTCTCTCTCTATCTCCCTCTCTCTCTCCCTCTCTCTCTCTCTCTCCCTCTCTCTCTGTCTCCCAGACGTGGGTTGCACTCACAGATCCCATGTCCAATTAAAACGACACTGAATTTAACAGCCTTGCGTCACATCGCATCCCGTAAGCGATTGCTGCACGAGCGAGCAAAGGCACTCCTCGGCTCCAGGGGTTCTCCTCTCAGCACCAGCACCAACACACACACATTCTGACACACACACACACATGCGCACACAGACACACACGCACACACACACACACACACTTGTCTGTTTTTATTGATCATCCCCTCATCATTTATTCATTCTCCCTCCTTCCTCCTCGCACCAAGGAGAGGATTCTGTCACTCACAGTCCTTCCACATCTTCCTACTGGCTTCAGTCTCCATATACAGTAACAAGGGCTCTTCCTCCCTCTCTCTCTCTTTATCCCTCTCTCCCTCTCTTTATCTCTCCATCTCCTGCTCTTTCTCTCACTCTCTCTCCTTCTCTTTAACTCCCTTTCTCTCCTGCTCTTTCTCTCTCTCTCTTTGTCTCTCTGTCCCCTGTTCTTTTTCACTCTCTCTCTCTCCTATTTCACTCCCTCTCTCTCTATCCCTCTTTCTATCTTTTTTATCTCTCTATCTCCTGCTCTTTCTCTTTCTCCTCCTCCTCTTTCACTCCCTCTCTATCCCTTGTTCTTTCTCTCTCTCTCTCCCTCTTTCTTTCTTTCTCTTGTTCTTTTTCTCTCTCTCTCCCAGTCTTTTTTTTCTCTCTCTTTGTCTCTTTCACTCTCTCTCCTGCTCTTACTGTAATTTTTCCCTCTTTTTCTCCCTCTCTCTCTCCCTCGCTCTTTCCATCTCTTTCTCTTTAGTATCATTTTCTCTCTCTTTTCACACCTGTCCCTCTCTTTCTCTCTAGCCTCTGTCTGTCTTTCTTTCTTTCCACCCCTCTCTGTTAATCTGTTTCTTTATCTCTCCTGAACCCTCTCTCTCTCTCTTTTCCTTACATTTTACTGTTCTCTCCATCTCTCTTTATACTGTATACTGTGTCCTTCTGTCTTGGTTTATCCTTCCGTCCATTCTTCTTTGTCACCTTCCCCCTCTTTTCATTTCTCCTTCCTCTCCCTCTCTCTATCTATTCCTCTCTTCCCAAGTCATTCTCGCTTTTCCTCTTTCTGTCTGTCTCTCATTTGTGTTCTCTACCCAACACTCTCTGAGACCTTCTCTCCTGCCTCTTTTTGTTTTTCACTCTCTCTCTCCCTCACTCCATTAGCCTCTCTTTCTCTACTATCACTCACTGTTTCTCCTCATCTTCTCCCTCTCTCTCTCTCTTTCTTTCTCTCTCTCGTTCACTCTCTCTGCCCACAGGAGGGTAACACAAGATGGGAAAAGTCCTGAGGCACAAGTCCTGGTCATGAGCTAAGCTGTGTGGGCGGTGTGTGTGTGTGTGTCTGTGTGTGTGTGTGTGTGTCTGTATTACATGTGCATGAGCCAAACACAGCAAAGTGAGAAGATGGGGAAACACACACACACACACACACACACACACACACACACACACAGTAACTAGAGGCAAAAATTCATTTCAATCTGGCTCCATATGCAACAGCTGACACAGGGCCAGCTGAGCTGTGGAATATGTAGACAGTGTGTGTGTGTGTGTGTGTGTGCTCTCGACTGGCAGTCTGGGTAAGCCTTCCAAACTTGCCTCAGCATGAGAGTGAGTGAAAGGAAGAGGAGGAGTGAAAGGAAGGGAGATGAAGAGAAAGGGGAGAAGAAGAGAAAGGGGAGGAAGAGGAAGAGGGGAGGAAGAGGAATGGGAGAGGAAGAGGGGAGGAAGAGGAATGGGAGAGGAAGAGGAAGAGGGGAGGAAGAGGAATGGGAGAGGAAGAGGAAGAGGGGAGGAAGAGGAATGGGAAAGGAAGAGGAAGGGCGAAGGGTTGGACTAATAAAGAGGAAGTAACAGAGAATGATCTGATCTGCTCCTTGCCTTTCATAGACAATGTTCCACACACACACACACAGAGTGCACATTGACCTGAGATCATTTTACAGAGGGTGTGTCTGTGTGTGTGTGGGTGTGTGAGTTTATACTAAATCTATGAAGGAAAAAACAGAGATTTAAGAGCTGCTGCCTCCCTCTCTCTCTCACACACACACATACACACACACACATAGTGTCTGTGTAGTATCTAGAAGCCCCCTATCTATGTCTAATAACCAACTATCTCTCTCTATCACTATCTCTCCCTCTTTCTCACATACACACACACTCTCTCTCACTCAGACACACATACTGTCTGTCAGTTATATCTATGTCTGTGTCTAATATACACCCGTCTCTCTCTCTCTCTCTCTCTCTCCCTCTCTCTCACACACACACACACACACATGTGGGGATAACACACACACACACACACACACACATGTGGGGATAACACACACACACACACACACACACACATGTGAGGATAACACACACACACACACACACACACACACATGTGGGGATAACACACACACACACACACACACACACATGTGAGGATAACACACACACACACACACATGGGGATAACACACACACACACACACACACACAGATACTGTCTGTGGGTTATATCTATGAGCCCCATTTCTGTGTCTAATATGCAGTCGCCATCAGGATATATGACTCGTCATTATATTCCTCTGAAACTGCACACATGCTACCAAATGCTTTTGCACCTGCTGTCAAACTCAAGCACCAGACATAGTATTGGTCAGTGGGATGCTAAGTCATAACTGTATGTTGGAGATTGTAGGAGATCAAACAAAATGAAACGAATGTATGACATACTGAATGAATACATCACGAATTTATGATATATTTACAGAATGTATTTTTATGGTGCATCATCTTTGTTCTGCAGTTTGATGGCAAACGGAGTATTTTTTTCCACACATGGAAAAAAGCTACACGATCATTTTACAGTACAGCAGTCCCAACCAGAGTTACAGAGGTGGCCAAAGTATACTTGACAGATTCCTGGTTCAACTGATAATACTTTTTTCTGTGCAAGTGGTCCACTGGTTTAACTTGATGTTTTTGCATCTAATGACACAAACAACTGTACACAGACACTAGCATGTGTAAAAGCATTTCCAGTTTGTTTGAAGCGAATAAAAAATTGCTTTTATATCATGTACACAAGTAACTAGATTATGTGAAGGTTGAACGTTTTAATTCTGATCAGAGAACTGGAAAATAAAGGATAATCTTTAAAACTCTTCCAACAAGGAGTGATGTCTGCATTTCTCAAGCACTCAGTGTGACTAAACTGCTGACCATTGCTTCTTATGTCTCTCAAATTAGGTAATTTTACAGGTCTCCCAGTCATTCCATTAAATACGACTAGATATGAACTCATGAAAATATAGCCCCATAATATTGGTAACTTTGCTAAAGCAAAATTTAGGAGTTTTGGTGTACAACTAGTGGACTTGCTTCATTCAGACTTGGTGTTTGATAATAATACAATCAGCAATATCACACTGTAAAGATTTTCTTTTGTTTTGTGGTGGTTTCCCACCTTGAACTGCACAGTGCACCTCCTGGATGGCTGGTGGGAATAACACTTGTGTTAATCAGCCCTTCTTATTACAAAATGCTAAATTAATTTTGAGGTGGAACCACTTTGAACTATCTGGTAGATAGTATACATTTAATAGTGGTAAAATATTACATATTATTGTTTTAAGTTACCAGTCTCCTATCACCCCCCTACTTCATCTCCATCCTGAGCACTGATGAGCCACTAACTCTGCACTGCTGTGTCTGCTGTTAGCCCTCAGGTCCAGCAGTAGGACATGGGGTGGTGATAGCATGACGGTTAAGGAACCTGCCTTGCATGCAAGTAGCCTGAAAAGTTGTGGGTTCAAATCCCAGCTGCCACTTTTATGCCCCTGAGCAATTGACAAAGAAGTTGCTTTGGATAAAAGTGTCTGCTTAATGCATAAATGCAAATGTAATGTTTCCTGCCTTGTCATTATTCTATGGGCTATGGACCCATCTAAGTAGGCTGCCTGCATATCAGACACCGACATGACACTGTGCTGTTCTTGGTGCAGCGAGTTACTTTTTTTGGTTTGGCCTTTTTTGTGTTTCCTTCCAATAAAAAAACAAAGAAATGTACCAGAGATACCAAAGAAATGTACCAGAGATAGTGGTCAGGTCTAATTTGAAGCATCTTATCTGTTTACAAGGACAGAAGCTCTCACTCGCTCTCCCGGCTTCATCCAGATTTCACCCCTGACCCGCATAAAGCTCTTGTCAAACACATGATTTCACAGTAGATATCATTTATTTATAGAGGAGAAGGGATGAAGAGGAGTGCATGGGTCAGTCCCTCTCTAACACACACACACACACACACACTCTCTCTCTCTCTTTCCCCCTTCTTTCTATCACACATTCACATCTCTCTCTCACGCACGCACACATATACACTCTCTTGCTATCTCACACAAACACACACACATACACACACACCTTCTATTTCTCTCTGTGTCTCTCTCTCCATCTCTTTTGTCTCAATCCTTCTCTCTTCTCTCTCTCTCTTTTGCTCCTTTCTTTCCAGTAACCTGCCTCTGGCTCTCCCCTAGTCTTCCCCCCATCCCATCCACTTCTCCTACTGTGATAACAGACGGCAGGTATTCATCTGTGTGCTCTCATGTTCTTCCCGGGACTGATGGCTTCATGAAGGACATTCAGGGAAATACGGAAATTATGCTGACAGGCTCTGCTGAAGTCCTACAATAAATAGGGTTAGATCTGATCACATGGGCTAAAAAATCAAGTATTATCTGATTTATCTTTCTTTGGAGGCAGAAGACGGCTTCCAAGAAGCCAAGGTCTCAGCTTGTGGGACACCACAGGGGTTCCATAATGGTAGCAGATCTGGGTCATTGTTTCCATCATTCAGCTGTGACGACGAGAGCCTGATCACAGCGACGATATTATGATTGATGTCGCTCCCCGTGTGTTGTGAATATGGCACGCCGGGGCTCGCTCCACGAGGGATTCCCTGAGGAGTCCTGACGCCACAGCTATGAGAGGTTGAGGTGACTGAAGACCTCAGCGTGGTGGTTATGGAGAATGCTCTCTCTCTCTCTTTCTTTTGTTCTCTCTCTGCTTTTTCTCTCTCTTTCTCCTCTTTGCTCTCTTCTTCTTTTATTCTCTTGTTCTCTCTCTCTCGTGGCCAGAAATTATTATAGCAGTGCGCTCGAGGCCTCCCTGACCAGATAACCCTTCACCTGTCTGCTGTTTCTCAGACGAGTGATGTCAGTGGGATCGTTCTCTGGGAAGCCTGGCTAGTTTCCGTAGCCCAGTTCTGAAGTACGGAAACATGGAACTTTCACGTGCGCTATCTATCCCCCTCAGAGACAGAGAGGCGTGCTAAAACGGGTGATCTTACCTGTCGTAGCTCCCCTTTTAAATGCAGCTATATTGGGCATGACTAGCTCAAGGGCAGGCCTGGTCACTGGGGTGCCGTTCTGGGAATGGAGTGAAGTGTAGCGTGGTATCAGGGCCCCAGGAGACCCTTCGTAAAGGGTAATCGCACTAAAAAGGCATCTAATTTGGGAAACATAGCAATCCATGATGTTTGATGTGTGTGGGGAATGTGGGCAAGGGGGGGAGGTTAGATATTGTGTGTGTCTAAAAGTGTGTGTACGTATGTGTGTGTGTATGGAAGAGAGAGAGTGAGGGTGTGTGTGTGTGTGTGTGTGTGTGTGTGTGTGTATTTATGTGTGTGCGAGGAAGGGAATATGGATATTGCCTGTGTCTGTAAGTGTGTGTGTGAGTGTGTATGGAAGAGAGAGAGAGACGTGTGTGTGTGTGTGTGTGCACATTAAGAGATTTGGTATGCGTAAAGCCCACAGATAGAATAATCAAGGTTGTCCCCAGTCTGATGACCTCTGATAAAGTGTGCTATCAGCCAATAAAATTGTAAATTGCAGTTTAAATGCTAAAAACGCAATTACACAACACTAATTCTCCTCATATCCCCATGGTGTGACCTTGTCACCATTCTGAGTCTCGAGAGTGGCTCTCCTGATGAGGGATACGCATCTCGAGCGCCCGGAACGGGCCGTGGCAAGGAGCGCAGCAAAATCATTTTATGCCTTGCGCCTGTCCGGACAAAAAATGGAGCTGGGGATGAAATCCCACCTGCCGGTACGTTGCTGCCGACCAATTAAATTTGATGGATGGGTCCCCACACTGACAGAGCCAGGAGAGGCGAGGCCGCCGCAGTGGGACAGTAATGGGTCCCTCCACGGCCACCAGTCCAAGCCTATAGCCTACACTCTTACACTGCGAGAGAGAGAGAAAGAGAGAGAAGGAAAGTAAAAAAAAAAAAACTTTGCTTTCATCATAGTGTGGTTGCGATTGGTTGTTGTTCTCGGATGAGTCAAATTCAGCTGACACAGCTGTGTCTACACACAAAGAAATGCGTGACATTTCAGGTAGGCACGCTAATGGTTTATCTCTTGTGCTCTTTGTGTGTGTGAGAGAGAGAGGGAGAGAGAGAGAGAGTCTCTGTGTGTGTGTGTGCGTGTGTATGTATGTGCGTGTGTGAAAGTGGTTGTATAGGCATGAATATTAAAAGTTCATTTCACACAAAAATCAAGACATTATGCAATATAAGAAACCAGACAGTCCTTGGAATCGGAATAGCTGTACAGCCTTGTCCATGGTGCTGAAGTAGGCTACTAAAATGTTGGTGAGACGTACTGTGCAGGGGCGCCAGCATCAAGGCCACATCTCTTCACTCAAAGCACCCAAAACACGAGGGTACAAGCGCTCTCTCTCTCTCTTTCGCTCACCCACACGCATACGCACACACACACACAAACACACAGAGGAGTAAATACACCATAGCCCTCCTCATAACCTCCACATAGAGACAGCTCGATTAGCTCAATCAGACTGCTGCTAAATAGCACTGAATGTCTATACCCTATAGACAGTTTCTAAACTTTGCCAAAGTCCCTCTTCTTCTGAAAAAATATGTGGTGAAATATATATGATCAAGAGCACATAACATATATAGAACAAAAATGCTAATAAATCAAGCAGTCTGTGCCACTAAGTTAATTTAGAATAATCTATCGTATCTAATCATAGCGGGCATGAAAATTGAGAGGAAAAGGCATTTTACAAATTGAGGATGTAACACTTACGGGTCCCGTCAAAACGCGTCGCGATGGTGTCCAAAAATGTGTTTTGTGGCGCGAGCAATCCTTTCATAACAGGCATTTTCCCGCCCTGTGATCAAAGTCCCCATCAAAGTTGTGCGTGCGTCGCGACTCACTGGCAGAGGCGCAAAAAAAGAGATTCCCCTTACAGGCAAGTGGACGTTGGAGTTCGCTTCGACACAATGTTTTGTTTGAACTCTCCAGAAGTCGGGATCTCCGAATGAACGGGCGAGGAGAAGGAGAGACGAGGAGACGCGCGTGCACGAGACGGGATAGGGGCTGCTTGAGAGCACACCCACAGGTGCACACTTGCACAGAGGCTGGCTGGAACGGCTCGTGAGACTAGCCTTCGTCTGGTTTACAATGCAGACATCGATTAACGAAGACAATAGATATTGGCTGCTATACTCATTGAAAATATATGTCTTTCTTCATTGTGCCACAGTTGTAGATCTTTACTCGCCGCCTTTGCTGTAATTAATCACCCTAAATATCTAACCCAATTCAGTCATTAGTGAGATGTGTGTGTGTGCATGCATGCGTGTGTGTAAGGGTGGGAGCTATTCGTGTTGTTGTGTTACCCGGAGTTTTTTGTTGTTGTTTGTTTTGCGTCATGGACTATCATTGTAGCTACTATGGACATTACGATGACTGGTTTGAGGCCTTTTCCGGTCATGACGCCAAGGGCAGGCACGCAATCGCACTGAGACTGGTGTGATGACGGACACATGCCAGGTTCCATGTACAGTTTACTGTAGACTAACTCACAGAAAACTGTCCCAGAACAGGTCTGGATGTGGTGCTGAAACGGCTGCTTCAGGCAGACTATAGACTACATGCACTGTAAGACTGACAAAATAGTAAAATGTAACATGTAACAAAATAGCCTACCCAAAACAACACCTTGAAGTATTCACACAAATCTAATCTACCAGCACTGCATAACACTGCATTTTGGCTAATTTACAATGTGTAATTTACTGTAGCCAATGTTGTGGTTTTACTATGACCATCTGTTGTGAATTAGTAGTAGAGCTGCTTGATTTGAAGAAGAAAGATTTGAAGCAGTGACAGTGTGTTAAAATATGTCACTGAAATTTCAAAATTACCCCACATAGCAAAAGTTCTTAAAGTGTGTCGGCAAGTGACATGTTTTTCGGTGGTATAAATAATTGATCAAAATCATACAAGAGAATCTGGAAACCGGGGTGATTTGAAGAGGAGACCCAGCCAACAACACGTCCTAGTGGGGCCCACATGGGCTTTACCCAAGGGGTTCTGTGGAAGTGGGCAGTGAAGATAGGCACACATGCACACTTTAATTTGGGTTTAGGAGTGAAGATATGATGCCCCTCTTAGACTGTTTAAGGGCCAAAAGGTGGAACTGGCTTTGAGAGAAAAAAATACTAGTGTTTTGTTGTCAGTGATTTTAGCTGTATAAAACCACTAAAGCAGTCTGGAAATAAACTCAGATAGTCTCTACAGGTCTATCTGGCCACAAGCTATGCTCATTAGCTATGGCCCAAAATCCCAGACACCAGTCCCATCACAGTCAGAGCCATGGAGCGAGTCTCTGGGTGAACTTAAAACACTGATGACAGTTATGCCCCCAAATCCCAGGCACCAATCACATCAGGCTCACACCCATGTAGAGAGTCTCTGGGCAGGCTTAGCACAATGACGACAGAGTAGCGTGGCCATTACTGTAAAACAGTTTTGGTAAACAACAAACATGTCCTGCACAGAGGCTTTTGATATGCATCCTTTGGTATGGGATGTCTACCACTCATTTCCATCACTTTCTAGATGTGTTGCCAGGCTACCATTAAAGTATTACTGGAAACCTTGATTTAGTGGGTTTCCCATAAGTACACCCAGTTTCACAAGTTACACAATATTTTGGCTGGCAGCCATAGAGTCACTGCCTGTTGAGGCTCAGGTTGCTAAATTATTCAGCCAACGTGCACAGAGGTGATGGATTGGAAAGACTAAATGTTAAAAAAGATTAGCCATTAATTATGCAATACTGTACATGACTAATTATTCTGACAGAATAATGATGCTAGGAGAAGTCTAAGAAGTTTTTTTTTTTTATTTTTTTTTTGTTAAGTACCTTTTGTGATCGTCATACGTGCGTCACTTTCACATTGCTGTCTGCAAAAAGTCAGCACGGCCCATCGTTGAGCTGCCTGTCATGTGAACAAAGAACCTTGACTAATTTGGCAATTTGGTGACCTCTGCTGCTTAAAAGGGGAAGGGAGGATAGGACCATAAGATTTTAGGTTATTGTTAGGTTATGGTTTAGTCATGTGTTTCGCAAAGCAATGTCCCCACCTAGTGACAGTTCTGACGATCTGAAGTCTACATTTACTTCAGACTCTCCCAGTCCTGCACATCAACATCACAGAGGAGAAGGACACCCCTAGGGCAAACTATGGACTTCATCACCATCCGAGTCAAGAAAGAGAGAGAAAGAAACTGTGTGTGTGTGAGTGTGAGTGTGTGTGTGTCTGTGTGTGTGTGTCTGTCTGTGTCTTTGTGTGTGTAAGAGATAAAGAGAGACAGACTCTCCCTCTCTTTCTCTCTCTCTCTCTCTGTCTATAAATATTTAAAAAGTGAGAAATAACCTACATAAACAATCTATTCCAAGAAGTGGGGGGGGCAGAGAGAGAGAGAGAGAATATACGTGTGCAGGTGAAAAAGAGGTACGAGGAAGGAAGTGTGTGTGACACGGAGAGAAACAGAGGTCGGGAGAGAGTGGAAATGTGTGAAATGGAAATATGTTTGATGGAAATTGTGTCTTTGCCCACAGCAATGACAACAAGACATTAGATACATACTCTACAGCTGCGGCAACATAACATTGATAAAGATTTTCAGTCACCTGTATCATTTCTGCATTTACTGCACTTATCTCATTATTGCACTTTCAACTTAAAATAGTGCCATTTTTTATGTTAGCAATATGCACTCTTTGTTAGTTTCTTTCATTGTGTTGCTTGAATGTCATCCTCTTTTGTAAGTCACTTTGGATAAAAGCGTCTCCTAAATACATAAATGTAAATGCAAATGTAAATTTCTCTCTTATGTTATGAGTTCTGCAAAACGGCAAGGTAAGATGTGATGGTCATCATTAGTGCAACACTAAGAGGGCATGTATCCAAAATAATGGCATGAAATGGAAGAAGCTCCAAGTTTTTGTCAAGAAGATGAAGCTTGTTTTAGCGAGAGGATACTTAGGAACAGGGCTATCATCGTAGTGCCCCTAACATTTGACAGAAATTAATTTTGATTTGATGGAACGGCAAAGAGCAGCCAGACAGACACACACACACACACACACACACCTCTAACTCACCATCACTTAGGTTCCTATGAGCCACAAACACACTTGCACACAGTGACACGCACATACACACATCCTTGAGTCCTAGCAAGCAGGAGAGCAGATTTCAAATGAACTGTTCATCTGAACATCACATTAATGATAGCACAGGTGACCAAAGACACCAGCACATATGTGTGTGTGTGTGTGTGTGTGAGGTAGAGAGAAAGAAAGAGACTTGATAGAGAGGGCGAGTGAGGGTGTGTGTGTGTGGGTGGGGATACATTACTTTAAGTCTATCAATATTAGTCCATGGGCAAATTCTAAATGATCATGATGTACACATCATCATCATAATCGTCACCAATATCATCACCACCATGTCCGTGTTAAGATAAGAAACAAAAAGCAAACACACAGACAAACCAGGGTTTAAATAAAATGGCTGACAGTGGTCATAGCCTAGTGCGCCTGTAACAGAGTTAAAAATGTAATGTAATATTTTTATACCTTTTGCCATAATTGAGCAGCCTAATCCTATATTGGTGTTTCATATGTGTGTGTGTGTGTATGCATATATATATATATATATATTAAACATGCATACATTAAACTGTCCCTTAGTATTAAATGTGTCATGTAAACAAAGTCGCCTTGCCTTGCCTATTGCTCTGCTACCAACCACTCTGAACACAAGTAAGCTAAGGTAAAGGCCCATGGAGGTAGCAAGGAATAATTAACAATTACACAGAGGTCTTTAGTGAAGGACTTAGTGGCCTGAACATCTTAATTAATGTAATTAAGTGGGAAATGAGTTCAACCCTCAGGCCACCTTGAATGAGTCATTCTTTTCATCATCTTCCTCATCTTCTTGGCACTGAGGCTAAGCTGCATGAGAGCATTGGAGTGAAATGATCTAGTGTTAGATCATAGATGGAGGCAGAGATGTGTACTAAGCAAAAATACTTCACTACAGTACTTAATTATGTTTTAGGAGTGTCTGTTCTTCTTGAGTTGTTAAAAATCCCAATTTGTACCCATGACAGGCACACATGCACACATTAATTTGGGTTTAGGAGTGAAGATATGATGCCCCTCTTAGACTGCCAAAAGGGCCAAAAGGTGGAACTGGCTTTGAGAGAAAAAAATACTAGTGTTTTGTTGTCAGTGATTTTAGCTGTATAAAACCACTAAAGTAATCTGGAAATAAACTCAGATAGTCGTTGCAGGTTTATCTGGCCACAAGCTATGTTAATTAGTTATGGCCCAAAATCCCAGACACCAGTCCCATCACAGTCAGAGCCATGGAGCGAGTCTCTAGGTGGACTTAAAACACTGATGATAGTTATGCCCCCAAATCCCAGGCACCAATCACATCAGGCTCACACCCATGTAGAGAGTCTTTTGATATGCATCCTTTGGTGCCACCCCCACTTGAGTTGTTAAAAATCTCAATTTTTACCCATACTTCACTACATTTCCTAAGTTAATTGAGTACTTTTACTGCACTATATTTTCAATTGGTACCATAGTTACAGGTATCAGATGAAATTGAAATTGGTGGTTGACTGAGTGACTGCTACAAAGTTTTGGGGAAACTGACTTGTTATTGGACAAGTGCAAACAATAAATTCTCCATTAAATCTGTAGATGTGATGTGGGCAGAATTTTTTTCTGACAGTGGGAGTATGATTCTTTTTTTGATATTTTCCGAAGGTTGTTGCAAGCTACATGTTTTAAACTGACTTTTTTTTAGCCTACCAGTACTTTTTTTACTTTCATTACTCAACTTGAACTTCTACCAAAGTAATTTTTTGGTAAGGTATCTGTACTTTTACTCAAGTGGGTACTTTATACACCTCTGGACGGAAGCCACCATGGGCACCTAGGTTTGTTTGAGAATGGGGAACAAATCAGAAAACAGACACCATTAGTAAGGAGTACATATATAGGTACATTCAAGATTTTTTCTTTTTTTTAAATGGGCAATTCCATGCAAACTGTCACGTCCATAACAGCAATTTGTATGATGTAAATGATTATGTGAAAAGTTTCATACAATTTGTACTACAACCAAGTAGAGTGAATGTTCAGATTTTATGTAATCATCATTCACATCATACCATTGCGTTGGTTTATGAACGTGAGTTTTGTATGGAATTGCCCAAATATAAAACTAAATTCAGTTTTTTTTTTCTTCTTTTTTTAACCCCACCCAACATTGACAGGTCTGATATTGCATCACCTTCTAAACCCTCAACACCCCTTTAGGTAGTGGTGTTAAGACTTGCTACTTTCCAGGCTCTTGTGATTTTCACCTGTGTATGACAGACCATCCCCTAATCAATTTTTCATGATGCTTCAGTCTGAAGATGAGAATATTCAACACACACACACGCACACGCTAAGTTGAAATCCCAGTGCAGAGCCTCCATCCAGACAGCTTTGCTGCAGTAGACTGAGGCTGCAGAATCAGAAAAACCACCAAGCTCAGCTCAGCATCCTCAGCTTTGCATCATGACAAGACAAGCATTTAATCCACTCAGCATTCAACCCATGGGCGTTTTGCAGTAATCAGCCAGTCCACAGATGCCAGTCAACCCATAGGCCTGCTACAGAATTCAGCAGTCCACAGGTGCCAGTCCATTCACTTGCTCATAACAGTCTTAGACAAGGTTTATTTTGCCTGGGATTTATATATTTATTTATAAATAAATAGCCTGTAATGAAATACAAGATTGTGTGTCTTTAGACTGTTTGGCTGCATCCAATCCCATGCTTTGAAGTTGTGAAAATAAACAAACACACAAAATAAACAAACTGTTGCAAACTCTAAACTCTGATGTATGGGGGGAAAGGCAACCAGCATTGCTGTAAGTATTTATTTCAGAAGTAGTGAATGAACTTTGAATTTTGAACTGCATGACATGCCATGTCAATATTCCTACATGTCCATAAGACAACTGAGCAGACATAGATTTATTGTCTGAATGCTTGGTTGACCTAGATTGTAGGCTTATTCTTCTTCTTCAAGTTCCCTTCTAGTTCAGATTATCTTGACAATAGACAGTCCTTTTGCCAAATGTATCGCTATCAGACACAAAGAATATTTTTACAGGTTATCGCTGACAATCTGCACTAGTCACTTTTTAGACACCAGAGGGCCCTGCACCAGCGTGCTCGCCTGTCATCATGACGTTCTTTACGCATGCGTCACGTGCGTGATCAGCTGGTCAGAGACACATCCGCCTGACTCGCGCAAGTGTTTACATGCAGATGGCCAGAAGCAGAATGGGGGAACTCTAATAAAACTTTACAGGTAAAATAATTCCATTTTAAACCACGATTAAATGCAAAAGTGTCCTGAGATGTATAACCACGAGCGCATTTGTTTGGCGCGAAATGATCTTTGCTTATTTGATCACGCTAGTTATTTTTTTTGCACAGCGAGGCCTGTTCGATCAGGCTTCGGTATTTTCTGCCTCCAGCTAATAAGGAAAGATTATTCAAATTTGGCCTTGAGTCGTATTTTCCCTGTTTGATTGTCTTGACTGTCACAAAGCGTGCAAAGATTTAATTTCTGAAAATGGCGTCATACGTTTAGAAAGTAGATAGGACACAGGAGAGATTTCGAGCTACTGGTTCCCCATTTTGACCGACAGAAACTTGCGTTAGCCTTGTTCCAAAAAAAAAAAAAACAATGATTATGTTGAGCTTCTGCCGCACAAAGGTATCTTGTAACTGCCCGTCTCTGTAAGGTTGATTTTGACTTGTCGAGTTTCCAGATGACCGCATCCGTGTCCGAATCGGACCTCACTCGGACACAGGCATTTCCTCCTAATGTTACTTCACTTGAACAGGGCATGCTCATAGCGTCGACTGCTCAGTGTAATCTATTGATATTTAACCGTGACTTGAGAGGTCACCCAAAACAGTGTACAACAATAAGTAGCTCGATGACATGCTCTCTCTGGGTCCTTTAACAGCCACCAATGAAGAGGACATGGTTACAGTAACGTTAAGTTACAAGAGAGGCCGTTGCTTGTGCCCTGTACAGTCGTTTACTCTATAAGTGGGTCAGATGTTCTATGAGGTTTAAAGAAAGAGAATTATTTTTTACATAAATAATATTGCTGGTGCTTCCGTCCTGTTGTGTAAGAAAGGTGAATGTGTTTTAGTTAGCATCACATTACAGTCGACGCCATTCAAAGACAGCAGATGGTATAGCGTCTATTCACAAGTATTCAGCCAACACTGGCCTCAGTGAACAGGTATAGCCCCCGAGGACATGCATACCTGACTTAATGGTTTAGCTTCGGCGGGTAGCAGAGTTTTTGTGTTAGGCTATTCTCTTGAGCTTTGAGCTGACAGGGAGCATTGTGACTGGGACTACTGGAGTTATCCTATGTCTTTTGTTGGCTATATGATGACCATGAGTAGGATGTGGTGTGTAGGTTGCTACTTCGAATTTGCCATATGGTTCCCTTGGCTTGCTATAGAAAGAGAAAGAGAGAGCAGTTCCATAAACACCTATGTGACGGAACAAACTCAAACAATGTATTATTGTAAATATTTTGTACAGTTATTTTTCATGTAGCCTCTACAACTGGATCAACCATCCTCAGATGTCACATAGCCTAATCATTCACATCATAAAAATACCCCGCATCTTATTGACATTATAGATGTGACAAAAATGACTGATAGACACATGAGAACCTTGCTCTGCATCTATGACTCCAGTGCCTAATTAATCTACACAGCTATAGGGCCTTTTGTATGTCTGTGGTTCTGCCCACAGTGTTGCCTGTAGGAATACTGACCCTTGAGGAGATGAACAATTTGAAATTAAATTGTGTTTTTTCCAAAAGGCCGGCAACTGCTTTGTCTGCGAATTACATGTTTTTTGTTAGTTATGATTTATCTATTCCAGGTTTCAAGGTTATAGTTGATGTCTTTGGAGATGGATCAATAGACCAATATTCACTTGGTCTATGATGAGCACTGACAGACACAGGCCCTTTCATATTTTTCCATTATTTCCTCAGGAAGGACGTCTCTTTAATACTTCATAGAATTATTTTCTGTCCCTGGTGTTGCCGAAGGGTTTGTCATCTAGAAGCCCAACCAGACTGGTAGTCTGGGAAGCCATTTTGTGGCGATGGTAGCGTAGTGGTTAAGTAACCTGGCTAGCATTCTAGTATCCTGGAAAGTGTGGAATTGAATCCCAGCTGCTACTGTTGTGCCCTTGAGCAAGGAACTTAACCCTAAGTAGCTCTAGTTGAGACTGACCCTGAACCATTTGATAGTTGACAAATTGTAAGTCACTTTGGATAAAGGTGTCTGCAAAATGCATGCATCTAAATGTAATTTTAAATCAAATCTGGTTTAATGTGGGTGGTGTAATGTGGACTCGTTATGCAAATAATGTTTACAATTGGTCATTATGATTTTCCTTAATGTGATGTGGAACAGACAGATTTAAAATCCCCACCCCACTAAAGTAAGACAGACTGACAGAATAGAAGTTTGAATAGCACAGTTTTAACATAGATCATTCAATACTGACCAAGATAGAACAACATAATATGTTACAATAGGAGCAAACGTGAATAGTTCCTGACTGCATAAGTGGGAGTGTCACATAACATCGCATTATAAGCTTTATGTATCAGCGTATGAGGGCTGAACTCTGGTTGCATTTTCTCTCCTCCTTCTTGTGGATATAGAACACGGAACCTAACAATGGTTTGTGCCTCTTGCTCTGCTTTTACCCTCTCCTGTCTTTAATGCATCACAACCTTTATGTGGGCACTGGTTGTGATTGTGGATGGTCTGCTAGTAGTCCAACCAGGAGTTTCAGTTCACCACTTCACAGTTTTTCTTGCATGCTTTGATGCAGCCATCACTTCAGAATCCACATTTTCAAATCAGCAAAAGTCTAATCTGGAGCGCTCTCCCCATAATCACACATTTTGTTTGCAGAAGGCTCTAATGGTGACAGATCATTTAGAATACACAAAGGTTTTGGTATGTCTGTGCCATTTACCTGGTTGTTGAATATGTGAAAAAGAACTAGAATTTTACAACATACATTTTATTGTTTCCTACTACACTTACAGTAAGGTAACTGTCAATGACATGCAAGACCCATAATAAGCACATAGGCAAACATACTGTACAATGCAGTGCACTTCATATACTGAAGTAACTTACCAATTTTCATTGACCTTCCTTTTTCTTCAAAACATGGATACTTCCACAATCACTCTATATGCTGTTGGCCTCTTTG
The DNA here is from genome assembly GCA_027481765.1 of Tenualosa thibaudeaui. NCBI lineage: Eukaryota > Metazoa > Chordata > Actinopteri > Clupeiformes > Clupeidae > Tenualosa > Tenualosa thibaudeaui. The sequence goes on from JAIFZK010000211.1 coordinate 528,417, forward strand.
ACCCACGCACCAAATAGCAAACAGCAAAGGTGGCATCTTATATGCATGAAGAATGATTGTAGATCGAAGAACTATAGAGGAGGAGATTTGCACAGTGACATTGGTAATTCACATGTCTGCAGACAATATCTTTTTTGGATGTGAACAGTGAGTAATTCAATGGATTTTGGGAACTTTCTAGGAAAGCTGTGTTAAATGTTTTGAAAATTGTGTGAAACCAATGAAAACTGGTTAACACAGTTGGTTGTGCGGATTGCTATCAAGTGAATCCCAGTTTCGTTAAGCGCATCTTAGCAATCAAGAAAAGCTGTAATGCCTAGCTTTCAAGAAGAGTTGCTGACTGCTGTTTTGAAAAGAGGCAGTAAAAGTTCTCGCAGTCATTTGGTAGCAAAGTTGAGGAAATGTCTGAGTCATATGTTGTGTAGCCTATGGGGAGACTGCTAGACTCATTTTTATTTTTAGTTTTATTTTTGCATGGTTTCACATGTCAGTTTGGTAACAAACACTGCTGTGGGAAAATTACCATATATTATAGTGGAAATTAGAACATATAGGCCTGATTGTATACAATAACAACAACTTATAACATGCGTTTTCTTTGCACATGTCCCATGCCCTTGCTCAACTACAGAGTTAGAAAGTCTGGTTTTCAGGGGCCTTTAGGCATGCTTAGATTATAGGCTCGATAAGATTGAGCAGCCAGAGGGTTTATTAGCCGAGTCACTGAAAAGCTTGTTGTTGTAGATCTGCTTCGGGGGTGGTCTTGCTGCATCACAACAGGCTGTTCAGTGCAGAATTGAGTTTTCATTGAGTTCAGAGGTTACTGTAGCAGAATTGTGTGTGTGTGTGTGTGTGTGTGTGTGTGTGCACGCAGCCTCATAGCAGAGATTTGTGTGTGTGTGTGTAACAGAGACTCATAGCAGAGATTTGTGTGTGTCTGTGTGTGTGTGTGTGTGTGTGTGTGTGTGTGTGTGTGTGTGTCTATGACTGCACCCACACATCTGTATAAATGTGTCCATGTATTTTTGAATGACATGATATTCACACACGTGTTGACGTGTTCCGTGTTTGTACACCATATTTGCTTTGGCAACACTGTTTCTGTATTAATGGTCATGCCAATAAAGCTTGAAATGATTTGATTAAATTAAATTGAATTGTATTTAATTGAATTCATAACTGGGAGTCATGTTTTACTCTTGGCATTTAACGTGCTATAAGCAAATGACTAGACCCACTTAATACTCACAAGTCTTGTCAAGATAACCCTATTTGAGCTTAATTAATAAATAATTTCAGTCCACAGATTTGTCCTCTAGATAAAGTAGGTCCGGTTAAAGTTTGAATACAGGGTGTGTTGAAACTAAGCTTGAAACAGTTTGCTTTGCTGTGTGTGTGTGTGTGTATGTGGATCATCAGTTAGCTGAAGGCCTGTCCTGAGGCCTGTTTGTTACTGTTTGTGTTGGTGTAGTGGTGGAACCATGGAACACATTGTTAGTTGTACCGGCAGCCATGTTGGATCTCTAGTCTAGGGACAGAGAGCGCAGCAGGACCAGCATATCCCAGACGCCGCTGTGATGTGTCAGGGGGTTGTGTTATTTACCTGACTGAGGAAAAGCTCTGACTCCATGGAGTATGTCTTAATTAGATCAATTATTGGTAAACTGCTGCTCATGCAAACTTAGGCACAGTCATTGGCTGAATCCCAATGTTTCCCCTAAGTCTCGAACCCTCAAAGTCAAAAGGAAAAAGAAATTCGCTGTCAATCTGTAGCCCTGTGGTTCGAGGTCAATGAGAGAACAACGAAAGAACAAGAAAATACAACATAGACTGACTAGTGAACCAGCAGCTAACACTTACTGAACAGGGGACAGAAACTAGTTAGCTGCTGGCTTGCTATTTGGTCTATGTGTCTAGACAGCATTCTGTGACCTCAACCAGCATGGCTATAGATTGAGTCACACTAGATTTCTCATTTAACTGGCATGAATCAGCCAATCATATAGCCTAGCTGATTTTTGCCAGTTAAGTCTTTGAGGGTTCAGGCCTGAGATTCAGCTACACTTAAGTATTTGTCTGTCTGTGTTGGCACTGTGGTGTTTGTTCTCATAGACCTTTTTTGTGTTTACAAACTGTGTTGTAAATGTTCTACATTTTGTCGCCAGTATGCATGTCAGTTGCAGAAAGCCACCTTACCTAACCCACTGTAGTATAAAATTGATCATTTGATTGATCATTGATCATTTGATTGATCATTGATCATTGATCATTTCAAGTGTCTCCTAGGTCACAATAATAGTCAAGTCAAGTCGGTTTTATTATTATTTTGTTTGTATGCACTGTAGGCCTATATAATGAGACGAAACAATGTTTCCCATGGAAGTGGTGTAACATTTTTAAAAATTAATAAAAAGGCACTTGAGACAGGCTGCATTTACTGCACATACATTAGAGATACAGAGCAGTAAAATAAGTATTGATTGTATCAACATTGTTTTTCAGTAGAGGTATATCTGATTGGACTACTGAAGTTTTGGCCAGACATTAGTCCCCTTTGACCGCCACGGGGTTTGGTGTTAATCCAAGAAATCCACACATGTAAAGTTTAAAGCCCAGAAATAATCTTATGTATGATAAAGTTCAATGGCAGGGGAGGGGAGTTGTGAACACACAGGAAAACAAGGTCAAAACAGGAAAGGAAGCATCTGTAATCTATGAGTAGTTTGAAGTTAATTCTAGCTTCCACATGTGCATTGTAATATCAGTCAAATCAGCACATTTTGGTGGGCCACAAAGACGTTTTTCAATACTGAGGTGTGGCACAAGAATGTCTTATGGTGGGAATGCCAAAGTTCTCCCAGGACATCTGCAACCTTACTGTTGGAAATGCATATCAATGCAGCTGCTCACAGATGAATTTCAAAACCTCTGAGCCCTCTAGTAAGCACAATTGAGGCCATTATCTGCATGTGGATTAAGTCTGCACTCTACTGTCATATGGAAGCTCACCAGAGGGTTTTTATACAGGGAGTCAGAGGGATAATTAACACGTGCCTCAAGAGCTAAGCAGCACTCACACATGGAGGCAACAAAGTTAATCTAGACCAGCTGTACAAAGAGTTTTTTCAGCAACCACCCTCTGGTTGTGTTCGATTACAAGCTACTATAACAGTAGTTTGCAAAAAAGTTCTATAGGCCGCACCCTGTCTGCATGTCTGCCTGTAAGCCTTAAGCCTTGATTTCTGAAAGATTACATTTAACTGGTATGAATCGACTTCATTATTAGTGGATTTGCTCAAGTTCAGTGTTTAAGGTTAGGGCAGACATTGGAATTCAGCCAGTATGAGCCAGCAGTCATGCAAGTCTGCATCAGTGAGTGAGACTAACGGGGCCCAGTGTGTGTTAGACAAAGTCATGCTGGGTCATGACTCAGGAGACACACACACACACACATAGGCCCTCCCCACAGATTCTCCTGCCCCTGTATCTGGCATCTGTGTGAACACAAATTGATGACACAATCTTATTTTATATAAGAGCAGTCATTTATTTTCAGTTGGTTGAACCCTCTGTCAGTCATGGATCCTAGGCCCAGGGAAAAGACCCTAACCCAGATAGGAGCTGAAATAGTTCTACAAACTTTGGCAAAAGGAACTACAATTGGCAGAAGTTCCAAGTAGCACAAAAGTGTAAAAAAAGGTTCTATGAACCACAAAAAGGTCCTGTGAACAGCACATTGCATGTTTCCATTGGTCCAAAAGGGGCTTTAGAAGCAGCCGTGGTAGGTCATGAGACTGTGTTTCATGACCTACCACACACACACACACACACACACACACACACACACACACAGCACAGGCTCACCTGCCCTGCTTACTGCCCTCCTGCCACCCTCTCCCACCTCTCCTCTCAGAGCTCCTGATGTGAGGGAGCCGCTTGTTGTGTGAGATAGGAGTGCAGCTAGTGGAGGGGCTTATCCCTGTCACTGCAGGCTCTGTGTGTGTGTGTGTGTGTGTGTGTGTGTGTGTGTGTGTGTGTGTTGGTGTTGGTGTGTGTCAGAGTAGGTGGGCATTTTTGTGTGTGTGCATGATTGGGTTTGCAAGGAAAAAACTGAGGTACCAGAATTTTCTAAAAGGCCATCTGATATGTTGTATGTGAAATAGCCTAGTGTGTGACGTGAAGGGCTAATTGTGTGTGTGTGTGTGAGAGAGAGAAGGAGAGAGTGAGAGAGAGATCCGTAGGCAGCCCCAGTGGCTGGTCAGATTCTTCAGGTAGTCATGTGGTGGTGGGAGCTAGCATGGCTGTAATTGGAGGGTGAACTAGAGACATGTGAGTTTGTTTAAGCAGGAGCTCCTGAGCAAGCTCAGGGTCCTTCTCACACACACACACACACATTCAAACACTCACTCTTTTTCTCGCACACACACATTCTCTCTCTCTGTCCATCTCTCTCTCTTTCTCTATTTCTCTTTCTTTCTCTCTCTCTCTCTCACATACATACACACACACACATTCTCTCTCTCTCTCTGTGTCTCTCTGTCTCACACACACATACACACGTACACATACACACACACTCTCACTCATATACAGGTACACACTCTTTCTCACCTCTGCCTCTCTCTCACACACATACACACACACTTCCTCCCTGTCTCTCTCTCTCTTTTGAGTCCCCCTCTCTCTGTCTTCTACCTCATGGTTTTCTGCTATCAGTTCTATTTTTATTGATTTCTTTGGGGGATTTTTGTTGCTTTATTTCTGGTGTCTTCAGGGAGTTGTAGATAAATGCTCACCTTTCAGTTTCACTGCGGAGGGAAAGGCCATCGCCGGGCTCTCTCTCTCTCTCTGTCTTTCTCTCTCTCTCTCTCTCTCTCTCTGTCTTTCTCTCTCTCTCTCTGTCTGTCTCTCTCTCTCTCTGTCTCTCTCTCTCTCTCTCTCTCTGTCTCTCTCTCTCTCTGTCTCTCTGTCTCTCTCTCTCTCTCTCTCACCATGTGTGACAATGAGATAGATGTGTGGTGTGTAGATTGACATCTGTCTCACAACACACACACTATCTCTCTCTCTCTCTCTCTCTCTCACACACACACACACACACACACACACACACATACATACACACACACACACACACACACACACACTCTCACACACAGAAGCACTCAGTGTTTCACATACCAAAAGTACCCATCCTCTGTTAGTAACCTGTTCCTATAGCAGACTAGAAGCATCAGTTCAGGCTCTCGTGATTGATTGCATGTGGATGCTAAGATTAGTTTAGGCTTATGTGAGGATATGATCATATGGTTGTCACCACACCATCAAGTTACTGACTTACCACTTACTTACTATGCTGTACCTTTCCAATTATTAACTGAGGTTCATACATTGATTTTCCAAAATCTCTCCATCTGTAAGGTCCATACGTGGGGGAGGACTATATAGGAATGCAGCTCTAGTGGTAGGTAGTGTTAAATACACTGGGGGCAAATGCACGGATCTGCAGTCAGTACACCATTTTGTTTTTCAGTTTGCATTTTATAGACAGTATGGCTTATTTTCGGATTCTTATTTTCAATGGGTTGATACTTCCTGTCTTTCTCTAGAGCAGACACTGGTTGGGGTGGCAGTTGGTTGTGAAGTTGTGAGTGTAGAGAGTAGGGATTTAAAAAGCAGATGTAGATGGAAACTAGATGGAATAATGTAGATGTGTTTCAGCTTCAGCTAATTCATGCCTATATCTTGATGATGTAATGGTACGCATCCTGGGAATAAAAGCACTGATTCAGTAGTGACTTACCAGGATATCCACCTCTCACAGTCCATTACTGCATACACCATTTATCTGACATTCTAGTGTCAGACCATAATGAGTCAAAATGCTCTTCTGTCCCGAGTGCGGTTAATATCAGCTCTGTGGATTCACATGACTGACGGTGGGCCGTTCTTCTGTTTTGTCCTCACTCAGCATGAGATGATGTCTGACAGAGAATATGGCCTTCAGGGTCTGTTCTTACTCACACCATTGGCAATGTCACGTGAGTCTAGTTAAACCCCAGTGTTTTGTGTGTGTGTGTGTGTTTGTGTGTGGTGTGTGTGTGTGTTTGCAGGACATGCAGCACCCAAACTTTGAGACGAGGCACCCTCTGCAGGCGGAGGAGCACGAGACAGGATATGACCCGCTACAGAACTTCAACAGGAACCGCGGAGGTCAGTTCTTGTAAATGGCACACCCAGTTGTGTGCAGTGATACAGAACTCCACCTGAGGCTGAACATGTCATAAACATACACACACACACACATACATACACACCACTCTCATGTTACACACACTCACTATCACTCACATCGATCTCTTGTTTCACACACACACACACACACACACCCTTAGTTTTGTCACTCAGGGATTATCAGTCATCGAGACAAAATCATAAGCCTGTACTGTTTGCTGTTTATATAGTTTATTGGTAAATATAAACTTCAGATAGAAGATTTCAGTGTTTGATGTTCACCCATAAGTGTGTATCCTCTGGAATACAAATGTGATGTTTTCAGTGCTCTCAGATGTGTTGATTGCCCCTAG